>CAUYQV010089788.1:0-29889 GCA_963574575.1 Galagoides demidoff
GTGGTCCCAGCTACTTGGGAGGCGGAGGCAGGAGACTCGCTTGAGCCCAGGAGTTGGAGGTTGCTATGAGCTGTGATGCCATGGCACTCTACCCAGGGGGGGATAGCTTGAGGCTCCGTCTCAAAAAAAAAAAAAAAAGAACTTTTACGTTTCTTATTGTGCTGGTCTAATGGCCCTCAATTTTGTCAGCTTTCTGGAAATGTCTTAGTTTTTGCTTTTATTTTTGGTGGCAATAAAATTCTGGGTTGACTTGTTTTTCTTCAGATCTTTAAAGATATTCTTTTATTGTTTTCTGGAGGCATAGGTTTGAAGGAAGTCGGCTGTGATTATTATCTTCATTTGTCTTTATTAATGTGACTTGTGCATATGTTTGAGGGCTACCTTAAATCATTCTCTTAATTTTGTTTTTCCACACTTTGTGCTAATTTTAGGGTATACTTGTGGAAAAATCCTCAAGTATATATTTTCAAATATTTGTTTTGCCCTGTGCCACTCTAATTACATGTATGATGGACCATTTGATGTATTGACCCAGTGTTTGGATGCTCTGTTCTTTTACTTTTTTTCCTTTGTATTTTAGTGTGGGTAATTTCTATCAACATATCTGCAAGTTCACATATTTCTTTAGCTGAAATAATGTTTTTTATTTCTAGCATTTCCATATTTTATTGTATTTATGTACTAGAGTTGGTTTTTTCAGTTTACTTATTGAAGGACATTTGGGTTATTTTCAGTATAGCATATTATTGTGTATAATTAGCATATTATTTCTATATATATGTATTTATGTGTGCCTGTATATACATACACATACATTCGTGCTGTTGTCAACCTTCACTAGAGGTTTTTGTGTGAATGTAAGTTGTCTTTTCTCTAGGGTAAATAACCAGAAGTGGAATTGCTGAGTCATATAAGAATATGATTAAATTTATAAGAAATTGCCAAACTTTTCTGGAATGGCCATACCATTTTACATTCCTCTCAGTAATTTATTAGAGAGACTGATAATGTTTTAGTGAGTTAACTTATATTATTCTCCTAACTTTAGACCTAACAGTCCCAAGAATTTATTTTGAGGATAACATTTTAGAATTTTTATCCTAAATTTTTGTTTATATTTTGCTTTATAGTTAAGAAGGAGACATATGAAGTTATTTTTGTTGTATGACTTCTTTAGTTGAATCGAAATGTGTAACTGCCAACATTTTGTGAAAGAAACCCATGACATCTGTTTTATATTTAGTGAAGTTTGGACTTTGCTTAGGAAAAATAGATAAATTACAATCACTCACACTCCTACACAAAATTTCTTTCTATAATGTGCTATAATACAGTACCCTTTATGAGGATGCAAGTGGCAAAATGAAAGAATTATAAATCTTTTAAATGTTCTTTTTAAAAGAACAATCTCTTCTTTGTGTGTGTGTATGTTTTTAAACTTTGGTCATTGTAGCTTTTAAGATTATTTTGTTGGGTCATTCCATCATCTCATAATTAAGAATTTATTTTTTGCTCACTTGATAGAGAGTGAAGTATCATGTCACTTTTGCCAGTAAACTCTAATGAAGTAACAGTTGATCTTTATAGGCCTGTGTTCTTTGGAGAGCAGTTTGCTTTTTCAGACATTAAAACAGATATTTTTAATAGTTATCAGACTTAAGTTTTAACACTCTCCAGTGTTCTTACAAACTTAAGAAACTGTGTGTTAATTCAGCTGTTCTTCTGTTATCTTTGTTTTCTACATATCCACTTTGTTTTTTTGTTTCTCTTTTCTCCTTTCTTTCCTTTTTTTGGATTATTTAAATTTTTTCCCGATTTTTTATTGTGGCAGAATATTCATAAAATAGAATTTGCCACCTCAACTATTTTTTTTTTTTGATAGAGTCTCACTTTGTCATCCTCGATAGAGTGCTGTGGTATCATAGTTCACAGCAACCTTGAACATTTTTATTTTTTTTTAATTTTTATTGTTAAATCATATTTGTGCACATTAATACCATCATGGGGTATAGTGTGTTGTTTCCATATACAATTTGAAACACTTTCATCCAGTTGGCCAACATAGCCTTCATGTCATTCTCATAGTTGTTCTGTTAAGACATTTATAATCATGAAGGCTGTGTTGATCAGTTTGATGGAAGTATTTCGGATTGCATGTGAAAACCCCACACTGTACCCCAGAAGTGTATTAATGTACATAGTTACCATTCAATAAAAAAAAAAAGACATTTATAATCCACATTAAGAAAGATTCACATGTACCCTTATAAGATAACCTCGAACTCTGGTGCTCAAGCAATTCTCTTGCCTCAGCCTCCTAAGTAACTGGGACTACAGGTGCCCACCACAACACCTGGCTATTTTTAAAGATAAGGTCTTGTTCTGGGTCAGGCTGGTCTCGAACCTGTAAGCTCAGGGAGTCCACCTGCCTTGGCCTCCCAGAGTGCTGGGATTAAAGTCGTGAGCCACCGCACCTGGTCCCTCAACTATTTTAAAGTGTACAGTTCAGGGTGGCACCTGTGGCTCATTGCATAGGGCACCAGCCCCATATACTTAGGGTGGCGGGTTCAAACCCGGCTCTGGCCAAATTGCAACCAAAAAATAGCCAGGCATTGTGGTGGACACCTGTAGTCCCAGCACTCGGGAGGCTGAGGCAAGAGAATCACTTAAGCCCAGGAGTTGGAAGTTGCTGTGAGCTGTGTGACGCCACTGCACTATACCAAGGACAACAAAGTGAGACTCTATCTCTACAAAAAAAAAAGTGTACAGTTCAATGGTATTACAAACATTAATATTATTGTGCAGCCATCACCACTTTTTATCTTCTTAACTCTTTTCAGTTTATAAAACCGAAACTCTGTACTCATTAAATAATAACTCTTTTCTATCTCCTCTCACCCCTTCGCAGCCCATTGTTCTTCTTTTTGTCTGTATGATTTTGTCTATTCTAATTATCTCATATAAGTGGGATAATATTTTTTTTTCCATTGGCTTATTTCACTAAGCATAATTTTTTCAAGGTTCATCCCAGTAGCCTATGTCAGAATTTTCTTCTTCTTCTTCTTTTGTTTTTTAACATCATACAAGCTTTATTTGTACCATCTGTGTTAAGATAGTTCTGTGAATTTGTCCCATTGAGAAAAAGGGGCTTTCTCTCATGCCTGTTACTAAAATGTAAATAAACACAATTACAAATCACTAATTTGTGTTGACTAATTCCTTTGCTTCTATTTTGGTTATGATCATCAAGGAATACAGGCTTTTCTTAATCCACACAGCTGCAACCCCCTTGCTGGTTCTGTACCACACTGATTCTTCCCATTCCCCAAGGTAGCAGGAAATCTTTCTTACCATTGTCTTTTAACCAAAGTAGCTAAGGATTTAGAAGTCTTTGGTTCATAGATGGCTAGAATTGTAAGTACTTTCCTGGTTATCTCCACTTTGCACTTAATTAGATTGACAGTGGACACTGGGTACTTAAGGCCTTATTCCTAGAATCACCTGTAATTTGATTAATCCAGAGTGTCTTCATTGTTCTTCATCTTCAGTCTTTGGGCTTTTGTGCATTTCACAGAGGCTGTAGGCACAGCTGTTACAGCCAACATGTAACAGTGATTTTTCCTCCCCCCAATGTACCAGACTTACTTTAGTACCTTCTTAGACCCATCAGTGGTAGAGGTCAGGTGATTTCCACAGCTAGAGTTGCATCGTGAGGAACACGGTGGTATCCTCAGTCAGCTTAATAGGTTTGCTGCTCCTTCCTTTTTAAGGCTGAATAATATTCCAATGTATGTGTGTATTGCATTTTGCTTATCCCTTCATCTTTCTATGAACACTTGTTTTTTTCCATGTTCTAGCTATTGTGAATAATGCTGCTGTGAACATGAGCGTACAAGTATATCTCTTTGAGAGCCTGCTTTAAAATATTTGGCGTATATATCCAAAAGTGGAACTGCTGGATCATATGATAATTCTGTTTTTAATTTTTTAAGAAACTATCACACTATTGTCCACAGCATCTACCTGTTATTGTTGGGTAGACTATTCTATAGATGTCTGTTAGCTTTAGTTGGTTTATTGTGTTAAGCCCTGTATTTTCTGGTTGTTCTATCCATTATTGTTTATTAATTCTGTTATTATTGAACTATTTCTCCCTCCAATTTGTTCAAATATTGATTCAAATATTATTTAGATGGTCTATTATTAGATGTGTAAATGTTTGTGTGTGTTATATCTTGAGTTTCTGTTATACCCAAGTTCTGGCACCATTGGGTCCCAGCAGTGAGAATTCATGCTGAGAATTCACTCTTCTTTTTGTTTTTAATTGGCATAATATTATTGTACATTTTTATGGGGTACAATTTGATGTTTCAGGACATGTATACAATGTATAATGATCAAGTCAGGGTAATTAGCATATTTATTACCTCATGTATTTATCATTTCTTTGTGGTGAGAACATTCAAAAACCTCTTTTCTAGGCTTGGCACCTGTAGCACAGTGATTACGGTGCCGGCCACACGCACCAAGGCTGGAGGGTCCAAACCTGGCCTGGGCCAGCTAAACAACAGTGACAGCTACAGCAACAAAAAATAGCCAGTCATTGTGACAGGAACCTGTAGTACCAGCTACTTGGGAGGCTAAGGCAAGAGAATCGCTTAAGCCCAAGAGTTGGAGGTTGCTGTTAGCTGTGACAGTATGGCACTCTACCCAGGGCGGCAGAGTAAAACTCTGCCTCAAATAAAAAAAAAACAAAACCCTCTCTTCTAGGTATTTTGTAACATGCAATACCTTACTGTCAACTTTAGTCATCCTACTGTGCAGTGGAATCACAGGAAGTTATCCTCTTGTCTAATTGTAACTTTATATCCATTGACTAATGGTCTCTACATCTGCCCCACTCTATCAATAAAAGTTGATCTTACAGAAGTGAAAAGTTGAACAGTGGTTGGTTGCCATCTGAATTTTAGGATTGGCTTTTCCATTTCTGCACAAAAGGTAATTGAGATTGATAGAGATTGCATTGAGTCTGTAGACCACTTTGGGGTGTATTACCATCTTAATAATATCACATCTTCTGACTATAAACACACATGAATGTCTTTCAGTATATTTAGGGATAAGTTAATTACTTTCTTTTTTTTTTTTTTTCAATTTGAAAGCAGTCACTGTTTATTAACTGACCAGTTTACAAAAACAATCAGGGCAAATACCTTAGTTCATTCTTCTAATAAGCCTATTGATTTGGTCGTCCCTGTTACCAGCATCTCCACCTTCTACTAAGTGGGTTGTCTTTTTCTTCATTCCACCCTGTGGAGATGATAACTTGAAGGGCCACAAGAAGTTATTTGCTTCTTTGAAGCATTTTCCAACAGTGTAGATCTCATGGGTCAGATTCTCCATGCAGATGATGCCATATTTACCAAGAGATTGCTCAATCTAACTGTTATCAGTCAATGCAATTCATTTCTTTAGTTATTATTTTTAAGACTTTTATTTATTTACTTTTTGTTGTTGTTGCAGTTTGGCCGGGGCTGGGTTCAAGCCCACCACCCTCGGTATATAGGACCAGCACCCTACTCACTTAGCCACAGGTACTGCCAGTGCAATTCGTTTCTTACTGATTTTGCCATAACCACACTTATAGATTAGCTTATTTATTGACTTCAGATTTGGGTCCCCCCATACAGTATATAGTTCTACAATCCTCAACATATTAATGGAAGCCTTGTTGAACTTAACAAAAGTTCTACTGAAAATCTGGCAAAGGTGAAGAAGCTGTAACACCTTTTGGACCTTTGGACTCACACCATTGATATCTCTGATCCTGATGACAAATGCCAATTTGGTTTCTGCAGGTACATAGAAGTTGCCAGCTTTTCTTGCCATCCTAGCCACCGGAATCTAAGTTCTATACATCTGCCTGTATTCTTTATAATACTTAGCTTTTTCATAGATAAGCTTCCTCCTTGCCTTTCAAAGCATCTTTTGGTCACGCTTCTTTCTCAGATGCTTGATCTTCAGCTCTGTGAAATTCTTTTGCTTTTTCTTAAGGGTTTCTGGCAAGGCAGGGACCTTCTTTTTCTTCTCTTCCACATCCTCCATGGTTCCAGCCAGAAAAAGAGGAAGGTGGCACATAGGATACTTTATTTTCTTTCAGCAATGTTTTGTAGTTTTCAGTGCACAAATGTGCTCCTCCTTGATAGATTTATCCCTATGTGTTTTACTCTTTTTGATGGTACTATAAATGGAATTTTCTTATTTTACTATCTCTTGTTTGTAGAAATGTGGTTATGTTTCTGTTACAGTGTTACTGTTCTATCCTGCAGTTTTGCTGAATTTTTTAATAGTTCTTTGTAAATTTTTTAGGAGTTTCTACATGTAACATCTTGGCATCAACGAGTAGATAACAGTTTTCCTTCTTCCTTTGTAATTTGGACATGTTTATTTCTTTTTCTTCCCTAATTTTTCTAACTAGACCTTCTTGCACATTGTTGACTAGAAAAGTAAAAAAGTAGTCATTTTTGTCTTATTCTTGTGCTAAAGAGGAAAGCTCTCAGCCTTTAACTACTGGGAATAATGTTAACTTGGGCTTTTCGTGACATTTGCTGTCCTTTATTACTATTTATTCCCCCTCGGAGACAGAGCCTCAAGCCGTCACCGTGGGTGAAGTGCTGTGGCGTCATAGCTCACAGCAACCTCCAACTCCTGGGCTCAAGCGATTCTCCTGGCTCTGCCCCCAAGTAGCTGGGACCACAAGCACCCACCACACGCCTGGCTATTTTTTGGTGGCAGCGGTCATTGTTGTTTGGAGGGCCTGGGCTGGATTCGAACCCACCAGCTCAGGTATATGTGGCTGGCACCTTAGCCGCTTGAGCCACAGGCGCCAAGCCTGTCCTTTATTATTTTGAGAATTTTTTCTTTATTCCTAATGTACTGAGAGGGTTTTTTTTGTTTTTGTTTTTTTCCCAAGACAGAGTCCAAGCTGTTGCCCTGGGTACAGTGTCATGGCGTCATAGCTCACAGCAACCTTAAACTCTTAGGCTCAAGTGATCCTCTTGCCTCAGATTTTCTATTTTTAGTCGAGGCAGGGTCTCACTTTTGCTCAGGCTGATCTTGAACTCCTGAGCTCAAGCAATCCACCCACTTGGCCTCCCAGAGTGCTAGGATTATAGGTGTGAGCCACTGCACCCAGTCTTCCCAAGCGTTATTTTTTAATCATGCAAGGGTATTGGGTTTTATCAAGAGTATTGGCTGGGCACCTGTTGCTCAGCAGTTAGAGCATTGGCCTTGTGCACCAGGGGCCGTGGGTTCAAACCTGACCTGGGCCTGCGTAACAACAACAATAAAAAAGGAGTGTTGATGATCAACAGAGGTAATCATAAGGTCTCTTTCCTTAGTTTTATTACTATTGGATATTACATTGCTTTTCCGAAGTTGAACCAGTATTACATTCTTGGGCTAAATCTCCGTTTGTTATGATGTATGATCTTTTAAATGCTTTTGGATGTGTTTGGTATTATTCTGTGGAGGATTTTTATATCTGTATTTATGAGGGGCATCAGTCTGCAGTTTTCTTATTTTATGATGTCTTTTGTATCAGGACAGTGCTGGCCTATCAGGATAAGAAGGAGGTGTTCCTGTTCCCTCCTTTTCTTTTTTTTAAGAATTTGAGAATGATTGATGTTAAAGTTAATTCTTCCATAAATATTCCCTGAGAGCCACTAGTTCTTTGCATTTCTTTGTTAGGAAGTTTTGATTATTGGTTTTTTGTCTTTACTTACTATAGATGTATTCAGATTTTCTCTCTTCTTTTTTTTTTATACAGTTTGTTATTGTTTGTTGACCCAAGTTAATAAATTTGCTGATGTACATTTCTTCATAGCATTGTCTGTGATCCTTTTAATTTTTATAAGATCAATAGTAATATCCCCACTTTCATTTCTGATTTTGTAATTTGAGTCTTCTCTCTTTTTTCTTAGCCTGTCTACCTACCTACAAAAGTTTTAACTAAATTTTTTTGGCTCGGTGCCTGTGGCTCAAGTGGCTAAGGCACCGGGCACATATACCTAAGGTGATGGGTTTGAATCCAGCCTGGGCCTGCCAAACAACAATGAAGGCTGCAACCAAAAAATAGCCGGGCGTTGTGGCAGGCACCTACTGTTGTGGTCCCAGCTACTCGGGAGGCTGAGACAGGAGACTCACTTGAGCCCAGGAGTTATGCTGTGAGCTGTGATGATATGGCACTCTACCCAGGGGGAGGCTCTGTCTCAAAAAAAAAAAAAAAAAAATTTTTTTTTTTTTCAAGGTACCAACTTTTGGGCTGGGTGTGGTGGCTTATGCCTGTAATCCTAACACTCTGGGAGGCAGAGGCAGAGGCAGGTACATTCCCTGAACTCACAAGTTTGAGACCAGCCTGAACCAAAGCAAGACCCATCTCTAAAAATAGCCAGGTGTTGTGGCAGGTGCCTTAGTCCCAGCTAACTTTTGGGTTAGTATATTTTTCTGTTTTATTTATATCTGTTACTGTTTTCTTCTGCTAGCTTTGGGTTTAGATTGTTCTTTTTCTAGTTCCTTAAAGTATAAAATTAGATTATTAATTGATAAGAGATCTTCTTTTTCAGTGTTAACTGTTTACAGTGATAAATTTCACTATTTGGACTGCTTTTGATCTGTGTAAATAAAATTTGACCTATTGGCTTTTTAAGAGTCTGTTGTATAATTTCCACATACTTGTGAATTTTCTAAATTGACAAATTTTCCTTTTTTTTTATTTCTTATAGCATAACTGTGTACATTAATGCAGTCATGGGGTACAGTGTGCTATTTTCATATACATTTTGAAATACCGTCATCAAACTGGTTAACATAACCTTCATGTCATTTTCTTAGTTATTGAGTTAAGACATTCATACTCTGTTTTTAGAAAGATTCACTTGTACCCTTGTAAGATAAACCATAGAGGTGACCCCACCAATCACCCTCCCTCCCCCATCCACCCTCCCTCCCCTCTCCCACCCCCTTTCCACGTTCTAAGGTTATAATTAGGTTATGACATTCCTATAAAAGCTATGAATTAGTTTCAAAATAAGGCCGTGTACATTGGATACTTTTTCTTTCATTCTTGAGATACTTTCCTGAGAAGAACATTTTCTAATTTCATCCATGTAAACATGAAGGAGGTAAAGTCTCCATCTTTCTTTAGGGCTACATAGTATTCCATGGTGTATATATACCACAATTTATTGATCCATTTGTGGGTCTATGGGCATTTGGGCTTCTTCCATGACCTAACAATTATGAATTGGGCTGCAGTAAACATTCTGATACAAATATCTTTGTTGTAATTCGATTTTTGGTCTTATGGATATATATCCAATAAAGGAATTGCAGTTCACAAATTTTCTTCTCTGTTGCTTGGTACATATATTCCAGCTTACAGGCTGTTTTTTTGCCTTCAAAACAAAACTCCCAGTATCTTATATAAAACATGCATGTATGTAACATAAAAAGTGAGATCTAATACAACTGTGGACTTTTGGTAACAAGGATGCCTCAGTGTTGGTGTTATCAACTGTAACAGAAGTTCCACACTAATCTAGGATGTCCATTTCAGGGCCACTGTGACCAGAGGAAAGGGATGTGAATGGTCTGAATCTTCTCGTCAGTATTTTTAAAAATCTAAGGCTGATCTAAAAAATAAATGATATTTTAAAATACAAACAGAAGCAACTCTTCTTTCGCCACCTCTTCCTTGGCTCCCACACTGATCAGATTCTCTCTTCTCTGCATCTGTGGGCCTCTTGCAGCCTGAGCCCTGGTGCCCTCAGGACCCACCCCTTCCATCCCCACCCCCCCAGACTAACCTGGGCTGATATTTCTCCTGTTCCCCTCAGGAGTAAAGATTCTGGGGACCATCTGCTCTAGGGAATCTACAAGGGGCCCTGAGCCTGTGGGATTCAGGCTCAGGGCCCTGAGGGTGACATGCAGTTTAACACAGTCCAAGGCAGTGAATTGAGCCTCTAACAGACCTGCCCCCTCTGTAGAGGCATATGTCTGAAGATGAGTTTGGTAACTATCCCCAGGTCCACCTGGGGAGGCATGAGCTATGGATAGCAGGGCCACACAAGGGAAGGGGCCTGGGTCACTGTGTTCCCCCAGGACTGAGTTGTCACATTGAGGATACTTGGATTGATTGAGGACATGCTGGTCCCACAGAAAATTCTTGAAACTAAGGCCTGCTTCTTTGAATTGATTTTTTTTTTTTTTGGAGACAGAGTCTCACTATGTCACCTTTGGTAGAGTGCCGTGACGTTACAGCTCACAGCAAACTCAAACTCTTGGGCTTAAGTGATTCTCTTGCCTCAGTCTTCCAGGTAGCTGGGACTACAGGCACCTGCCACAATGCCTGACTATTTTTTGGTTGTAGTTGTCATTGTTGCCTGGCAGGCCCAGGCTAAGTTCGAACCCACCAGCTCCAGTATATGTGGCTGGCGCCCTAACCGCTGAGCCACAGGTGCTGAGCCCTTTGAATTGATTTTGCCTGAGTTTTTGCATTTAAAATCCAGGTAGGTCTCTTGGTTAATACCTATGGAGAGACTCTTCATTCCTGTGGCCTCGTGTGCTGGTATTGACCAAACACAAGGAGAGAGGAAGCCTCACAGGAGGCCAGTCCCTGGCCCTTTGTAGGCAGGACCAGCAGAAGGAAATCTGAAATCAGGGTGATGGGCCTCCCCTAGGGACAAGGCTACCATGCTGTCCTGACACGATCGTGTGCAGACACAGGGCTGTAGCATGACCCAGCTCTGACCACCTAGCTGTGTAATAGGGCCAGGTGGGGCCTAAAATGTCCCCACCTACTAGCTACCGTGAGCTCTTTAAACTTTCCAAGGCACTGTGTAAGTGATGTCACTTTTGGTTGTAAAGAAAAATGAAGGATGGTTTCCTAGATCATGGGTGGCCTCCCCTCCCCCACCCCAACTGATAAACTGCCCTGGTTGCCAGGCATTTGTTTGTGTTAGTGACAGAAGAAACCACAGGGCTTCCTGAGGTCTGTGGTGATCCACAGGCACTGAGAAGTGGAGGGCAAGCTGTAGAGCCCTTTGGAGCCACAGAGGGCCTGCTGCCCACTCCTGAAGTGTTTCTGCAGCTGGTCCTGGGCCAGCTGTGTGCTGTTCTGATGGTGATATCTAAATACTTGGAACAATTTCTGGGAGCCCTGGGGTTCTGGCAGGTCCTGGTATGCACTGCTCTGGTGGCTTTTATAAGTGAGTAGAGGAAGGTCAGGAAGACGAGGGAAAGAACTGGTCAAAGAGGTTCAGCCTGTAGTGAGGGGAACCCAAAAGCCCATGACAAGACTGAGCCAACACTAAAGGCTGACACTGGTCCCCCATCGCCTGTGGTGGAGGCCATCCCTTTAAGGCTGCAAACCCTCTGCTTGGCAGGTATCAATGGAATGAGGACATCTTCCGTACAGGACATGGTTGACTTGCTTAAAGAAAGAGAAAAGCCAGCCTCCTGAACTTCCCCAGGTGCCCGACACACAACAACATGTCTCACTCACTTTACAGTATGACAGAGATCTTCAGAGGAAGACTGCAGTGGGTTTGGATGGTATCTGTGACCTTCACCAGCAATGTGAGGAACGGTTCTACCAAGTCCTTGCTAGACAGAAGCAAAGATGCAGTATGAGAAGGAGAAGGGGAAGCTGGAAAAGATGAAGGCAGGAATTAACCAGACTGAGAGTGGTCAAGTGAGGAGATGGTCATCCCTAGCCCATACCTTGCTCAGCCCTCTGCAGCTGCCCAGCCTGGTGAGTGGCCACACAGAGGATAGGGATGTGGAAGTGGAAGGAAAGAAGGAAGCAGAACAGGCTCGTCTCCCAGAATCCCTGCCTGAAGTCCCTCCACATAGTATCAATGACAATGATGACTTAATTGTATCCATGGAAAGATCTGAGGAGAAAATTGGAGAAGTAGCTCGACAAGTGTTCAAAGAAACCCAGAGGAGGGAAGAGTTGGAAGAGCTAATTGAAACCCTGCAGACCTAGGCTATATCTCTTTGTGAAGACAATGCCTGGCTGGGCAGGGAGACCCAGGAGCTGGAGCTGAGGTTGCAGACACTCCCTGCTTTAGAGCAGTGACATTTGATGGGAGTTGAGGAAAGTCACAGAGGAGGAAGCCTACTGCTTGGAGATAGAGACTTGCCACCATGACAGTGATGGAAAACCATGCTCAGAAGACAAGAGACATATATAAGAAGATGGCTGAGGATCTGGCCCAGGAATTAGAGAGAGCCACTTCCATTTAACAGACGGACATCCTCTTCCATAAGCAACGAGCTGAAGACTGCTGGATGGCTGCTATATCCACTGAGTGTGATGTCAAGTTGTTCAGAAGAGAAATCAACCACGATAGGCAGAAGCTGGCAACCCTCAGGGATACATTCCAGCCTTTCCAGAGTGTTTCTTTTGCTCCTAGGACTCCACCTACAGCCCACAGGGGCCAGGAGGTGCCAGGAGGACCATGGGCCATCGCCTGCCCCAGGAGGGAGCAGGTTTGCTGCTATGAGGGCTCAGGCATCCCGGGCGACCTGCTGGTTTGATTGTGCTACTTTGGCAGCCAGGTCCTGAAGGCTGTAGCCTTGGGGAACATCAGCCAGTGCTTCTCCCTTTGAGGGAAACTTTGATTCAAATATTTTTGTTGTTGTTGCAGTTTGGCCGGGGCCAGGTTTGAACCTGCCACCATTGGTATATGTTACCAGTGCCCTATCCACTGAGCCACAAGCGCCACCCTGATTCAGATTTTTAGTTAATATTGAAATTACTTAATTCATATTGGAATTCATATTGAAATTACTCTTAATAAAGTTTGATAGATAGCATTATAATTATAATGTAGTATTTTTCAAATATGGATGGCATATGTGGTGTAATTCCTATGCATGTTTTATTTCCACGTCTGGACCCTCTAGAAGTACACCGTGTAAGTATTGTGTTTTGATTTAGATAATGGCCCCTGTTTACATAAACATCATTGATGTTTGAAATAGGGCTGTTTAAAGCAAAGTACATTTCTATGTGCTATGAGTGATTATTAGAAAATACTACCGTTTACCTGAATAAATTTTTGTTGTAAATAACAATGCAAGAATAGAGTCCTGAATGCTCTTGCCACACCATTCAAAGTTCATCATATAATACTTTAGTATTAGAATACTAGTATTCTACTTTAGTATTGTAGAATAATCATAGAAGGTTATTTTGTACTTTTCAAACCCGTGAGCTCCAGTGCATGTGGCTGGCACCCTAGCTGCTGAGCTACGGGCACCAAGCCAGTATTTGTTATTTTGAAAACATATGATCAAAAATCAGTTTTCCCTTGATTACAAACACATTTTCCCACACACACACAAAATACCACCATATAGACACAGGTACTTAGTTATGTTAAATCTGAAAAAATACAAAAATATAGATAAGGTTTTAAAATAAGTGAGAAAAAATACTGCATACTCAATTTGTACATACCCCCAAGGCTCCTAAATTATTTGTACGCTAAGGATGGTTGCTTAGATATAGGACAGGAACTTAGCAGATCACTCTGTATCCCATATGTGCAGATGCAGAGACTATGATAGCAGTACAGATCCATTTTGGGTGCAGGGTCAAGGGCAAGGATGAGTGTTTGGGACTCAAACCTAACTATGGAGCAGCTGTCCAAGGCCCTGGAGCTCTGGCCCTGCCCTCACTCCTGCTCTTCCTCCTTCTCTGCTGGGTCACTGAGTGCCAGCAACCATAGGACCTTGCAGAGGAGATGACACAGCCTCCCAGGCCATAGTAGGCTGGAAAAGAGCTTGGGCGGCACCTGTGGTTCTATGGAGCAGAAGCTTGCATGTTGCAACATCCCTGCACATCTCTGGTATTCATGCATATCTTCGAGCTTCTGCTATTCCATCTTTAGCACGGTGGTAGATGCTTGGGGAGGCAGTGATGGCAGAACAGTTCAGGGAGGCCCAAGGACTACAGAGCTTGGAGTGGGGTGGGTGGACGGGAGGGCCCAGAAACATGAAGATAACATATACTCTGCAGACTTTTAGGGCACCTGGGGTGATTGCCAACCACTGTCCCACATGTCAGCTGAGATCTGAAGGCCAGGAGGCAGCCAAGAAGATTGTGGAAACATTTTAGCCAGAAGGATAGGTGGGATCAAAGCTCAATAGCTCAGCTTGAAGGAAGCTAGAATTAGAGGAAGACGAGGGAGGAAAAAGGAAAGAATAATGTAATGTGGCTCCTGGGATCTGACTGTGGGAGGATGGGTGCAAGTGGGCACAGGATTTGGGGAGAGTCCTGAAAAGGCCTAGTGGGAGCCCAGGGGGTTGCCCTTGGGAGGTCACCAGGAGAAGTAAGGTTTAAGTGGTTGTGATGCAAGGAAAAGATGTGAAGGATGACACTGAGGTTTCCTGCTCGCCCTTTGTGAAAGTAGGACTGCCTTAAATCACCCCTCCTAAAATCTCTGCAGGAGACTGGGAACAAAGCAGTGAGGCTATGCCATATCAGCCCCATGAAACAGACCTTCTGTAGAACAGTGTGGGTAAGACATGTTCGTCTAGAACTTCCCTTTGGTATCTGCGATCCCTGCCAGCCCATGACCAGGTTGCCCTCACCTATCAGGTGCAACTTGGACAGGGACTTTGAGGGCAGATATAGAAAGGGCTCCAGGGCAGGTTGGAAGACAACCCAAGTAGGAGGTATGTGTACTTAATTGGAGCCAATACAGTGCTACAAGGTAGGGACACAAGAAGTATAGTTCTCAGCCAGTGGGGACTGGGGGGACAGATATGAGCTACAAAGGCTCCTAAATATGGTCAGCATACTCAGTACTGGCAATTACACAAGCTCTCACTGTCACTGCCTTGGAAGTGAGTGATAGGAGAGTCAAAAGGACTCCCTACAAAAGGGTCCCTGAGCTGAAGATTTCAAGATGTGTAGGGAATATCTACAGAGCTCTGCAAACTTTACAGTACTTGGGAATCTTCTGAAGATCTTGTTACAATGTACATTCTCATCCATCAGATCCTTCATGGGGCCTGAGACTCAGTATTGTGCCAGGTGATGCCCTTGCAGGGATCAAACGTAGAATTGCCAGAGATGTAGGTAATTCTGGGGTGGGAGTGGAATGAAAATAAATAGGATTGGCGTTTCTGGCAGAAGGCCCGGCACAGGCACAGCTCAAGGTAAGAAACATACTACTTGGGGAGTGGAGGTTGCCAGCTTGTATAATTACCAAGCTGGGGCCCAGGAACAGGCAGGGAGGAGAGATCCATGATGCAAAGCCCATGTACATCTATCTGTGCAGGGTTGCTATTGCCAATTTTTCTCAAATGGCCCAGATCCACTTGTTTGCTCAGCCTCAACCCCTGGGATGCCCTCTTTACAGATGCTAGTTTCTCTCAAATGACACCTAGTCCATCTTGTGTACCATAGACCCTACCTTCTGTCATTTTTGTCTCTCTTGTACCAACATTCTAATGTATATTAGATGTGATATTTTGAGGGATAGTTTCTCCTAGACTGGTCCCTTTTATGGGACCCTTTTCACTCCTGCACCCTCATCTTTTTCCATTAAGCATTCAGATTGGACCTTTAATCCAGGTTCTAAGTTGTAAAATACAAGGCCAGCACCTGACACAATGGTGTGTGTGCAACAAACCCTGCCCTGGCCCCATCTCCCTGCTTCTGTGTCATGAAAGACAAATGTCCCAGATGCCCTGCTTAGTGCTTGGTTTGTGTCTGGCATATAATAAAGAGCTCCCCTTTTTACTCCTGAAAGTGTTCTAGTTAAGACAACCAATTATAAGATCATAGCCTGGTGTGGTGGCTACACCCATAATCCTAGCACTTTGGGTAGTCCAAGCAGGGTGACTGACTGAGGGCAGGAGTTTGAGACCAGCCTACCAGGAATGAGACCCTGTCCCTATTAAAAAAACAGAAAAAATTAGTCAGATGTGGTGGTACACATCTGTAATCCCAGTTACTTGTGAGGCTGAGGCAGGAGGATTGCTGGAGCTTAGAAGTTTGAGGTTGCAGTGAGCTATGATTATATCACTCTAGCCCAAGAAACAGAATAAGACCCTGTTTAAAAAAAAAAAAAGTAATCAATAAGGTCACAAGTGATGGCTTACCTCAGTTCAAACACTTTCAGAATGAGCTCTAGAAGTGCATATCTGGGCTGGGCACAGTTGCTTACACCTCTAGTCCTAGCACTCTGGGAGGGTGAGGTGGGTGGATTGCCTGAGCTCACTGGTTTGAGACCAGCCAGCCTAAGCAAGAATGGAACCCTGTCTCTAAAAAAAAAAAAAAAAGCCAGGCATTGTGACCTGCACCTGTTGTCCCCTACTTGGGAGGCTGAGGCAAGAGAATTGCTTGAGCTGAGCACAAGAGTTTGAGATTGCTGTGAGCTGTGATGTCACAGCACTCTACTGAGGACCACAAAGTGAGACCCTGTCTCAAAAATAAAAGTATATATATAAACTTGTAATGCTTGAAACAAAGTTTTGGAAGAAACCCTAGGAAAAATTCTTCTAGACATCAGCTTTGGCAGAGAATTTGTGAGTAAGACCCCAAGGGTAAATATAATAACAATCAAAATAAATAATAAATAAATTGAATAGCTTCTACACAGCAAAGGAAATAATCAACAGAGCAAATAGACATCCTATAGAATAAGAGAAAATATTCACAAACTGTATGTCAGACAAACGACTAATATCCAGAATCTATAAACAACTAAAAAAAAATCAACACAGGCGCAGCTCCTTTAGCTCAAGCGGCTAAGGCACCGGCCACATACACCAGAGCTGGCACGTTCAAATCCAGCCCAGGCCTGCCAAACAGTGACAACTACAACCAAAACATAGCCAGGTGTTGTGGTGGGCGCCTACAGTCCCAGCTACTCAGGAGGCTAAGGTAAGAGAATGGCTTAAGCCCAGGAGTTGGAGGTTGCTGTGAGTTGTGACACCATAGCACTCTACCCAGGGCAAAAAAAAAAAAAAAAAAAAGCACAAAAAGAAAAGACCCATTAAAAAGTGGGCAAAAGACATGAACAGAAGTTTTTCTAAGATAGGCAAATGGCTAAAAAACATGAAAAATATTTAACATCACTAATCAGGGAAATGCAAATTAAGACCATTGTTGGATACCATCTTACCCCTATGTGAGGGCATGGGTTCCCACAGCCTTTGCTGGGATCTGCACTGAGGGAAATTGATGCAAGAAAAAAACTCAGACTTTGTTATCCCAGGTGAAATAACTAATGGGAGCCTGTGAGAGGTTTACACTAAGCCAGCAGCATCTCAAGTGCAGCCAGCAAGTGCAGCACTGACCATTCTCCCATAGGTCTCTTTATTCAATCAAAAATTATAAATGAAGTTGACTATATAATGCATAAACTTAATTTGAGTTACTCGAAGCAAGGTACCTTAGGTAACCATTAACAATCCCTCACCAGTTTGATGAAAATATTTTAAATTGTATATAAAACCAGCACATTGTACCCCATGATTGCATTAATATGCACAGCTATGATTTAATAAAAAAAAATCATGAGGGAAACAAAGGAAAGAACAATCATGCAGATACAACATTTAATTATAATGTAAACTTCACAAATTGGGGGTAAACTTTCTTAACTTGCTTTAATGATTTCTGTCTGTACCTGGGCAGGACTCTGGTGATAGTAATCTTTGATTGCTAGGCATTCCATTCTCAGCCACCAGGTTAACAACAAGGCCCTCTGTGGTACAGGAGAAAGGGAAGCATGGTATCTTGGATTATGGTCACCAAGACCCTTAGAATCCTAGCCCTGAGTCTGCCAGGTGCCAGACATCTTGTGTAGACCACCAGGCTATTGCTAGCCTTGAGGGGCTTGAGGAACTTAGACTCTAGTCAACAAGGCCTCCAAAAATGGGTGGCCTAAACTATACTACAAACCTGATGCCCACACCCCTATCAGGATTCTCATTATTAAAAAGTCAAAAAACATTAGGTGTTGGCAGATATGTAGTGAAAAGGGAATGTTTATGTATTGTTGGTGGGAATGTAAACTAGTACAACAGATATGGAAAATTGTATTGAGATGTCTCAAAGAACTAAAAGTAGACCTACCATTTAGTCCAACATTCCCCCTACTGGGTATCTACTCAATATTCTTGCACCCAAATGTTTATCGAAGCACAATTCACAATTGCAAAGATACAGAACAAACCCTAAGTGCCTGTCAACTGATGAATGGGTAAAGAAAATGTATATATATACCTTAGAATACTACTGAGCCATAAAAGGGAATGAAATAATGTCTGTGCTATAACTTGGGTGGAACTAGAAACCATTGTCCTAATGAAGTATCTCAGGGATGGAAAAACAGATACTACATGTATCTCACTGATAAGTGGGGGCTAAATGAGGGATAATATTTGGTAGTAAAGTAGTTTAATGGACATTGAAAACTAAAAAAGGGGACAGTGGGAAGGGATTGAGGGATAAAAAAATACCTGTTTGGTACGATGTCTGCTATTTTGGTAACAGGTACACTGAAAGGCCTGACTGCATGGTACAGTCCATCCATGTAACAAAAAATACTTATACTTTATGAATTTTTAAAAATTTAAACAGAAGTACCATGGAATACTACTCAGCCACAAAAAGATGGTGACTTTCTATCTCTTGTATTAACCTGGATGGAGTTGAAGCACATGCTTCTTAGTAAAGCATCACAAGAATGGAGATGAATCCAGTGTAATCAATTCTGACATGAGGACAGTTGATGCTAGTACTTGGCAGGGAGTGGGAAAATGGGGGAGTGGAGAGGGAAAGAAGGAGGGGTGGGAGAAACAGGTGTGTGACACCCCTCTTGGGACACAATTATAGGAGGGGCTTTAACAAATCCAAGCAGTGTAACCTGGTTCTTTGTACCCTCAAAGAATCCCCAACAATAAAATAAAACAAGAAGTACCTGCCTTTTTTTTTTAAGTGAGAAAAGGGGCATTTTAGGCTGAGAAAATATCACTAGCAGTTAATATTAGCAATAACATGGGGTGACACAGGAGCAGAGTTCAGTATCTAGAATGTATCAAGGCTTTTTTAGTTTTAGTATAAGATAAAGAAAAGGAAGAATAAAAAATACAGCTAGATTAGGTTTATTATTTAAAAATATTTGTTGCTAATAGAATCTTTTGTTCCTACAGAGCAGAAGAAAAAAGAGATCTGTTCACGTTTTTCCGAAGCCTGCATTATTTTGTGGAGTGGTTTGAATATCGTAAGCGCACATTTAAACATTTCAAGGTAAAGACTAAAGTCACTGAATTTAAACTTGTATGACAAATGAAGCTGGTGTTAATTTGGGGATTCAACTATAGCATTCTTAAAGCTTTCTAACAATAGAAAATATTTTTATTGGGCTCTGGAATTTGCAGTTATTTGGAATAAGGGAAGGAGGAGTGCCTCTATGAAAGTCAGTGAATAATTTATATTGTGGAATATCTTGAAAGAGTGTGGTTGTTTTTAGGGCCGGTACTACTATCCTTTAGTTTGGCTTCTATTCTTTGTTATTATTGTTATGTTTGTTTTATTTGGTGGCAGTAATAAAATCCGTCAAGCCTAGGATTTTCTGCACAAAGAAAACAGGCAGTTCCTATACTACAGTCTCTTGAGGAATTCTTGTGATTTTGTTACATTTTATCATAAGTAAACAGTTAAATATCTGTGCTTCACAACTAACTGGTAAAATACTATGAGTGGGGAGAGTGCTAATAAATAATAATAATATTCTTGATTCCTTATTCGTTTGAATGGGTAGTGGAAAATCCAGTCCCTGTTTCCAGCAGTGATTTGACTCTAAGTGCTTTTCAGAAGTATGATTAGTTTATTTTTCTATGGAGGGTGGATCACTTCTAAGAGCTAGTCTTTGCTGGTGATATTACTAGGATGGAAAAAACAGTCACATTTTTCAGCAGCCATCACTCCTCCCCCTTTCCAGAACTCTTTCATCATCCCAAACTGAAATATGCCCGTTAATTACTAACTGCTCATTCATTCCTCCTTCTGGCCCCAGGTAACACTGTTCTATTTTCTGTTTCTATGAATTTGACCATTCTAGGTACCTAATATAAGTGGAATGTCCTTTGCATCTGGCTTATTTCACTTTGCATAATGTCCTCAAGGGTTATCCGTGTTGTAGCAATGTCAGATTTCCTTTCTTTTTAAGGCTGAATAATATTCCATTGTACGTACATTCATTTTGCTTATCCATTCATATATTGGTAGACATTTGGGGTTGTTCCTACTTTTTGTCGGTTGTGAATAATGCTGCTGTGATTGTTGGTGTGTGCTGTTGTTCATGTCCCTGCTTTCAGTTCTTTTAAGTATAATCATATACCTGGAAGTGGAATTGCTGGACTATATGGTAATACTATGTTTAACTTTTCTTTGGTGGGGGGGAGGGGTCAGAGTCTAACTTTATTGCTCTCAGTAGAGCAACCTCAAACTCTTGGGTTCAAGCAATTCTCGTGCCTCAGTCTCCCAAGTAGCTGGGACTACAGGCGCCCACCACAATGCCTAGCTATTTTTAGACACCAGTTCTCGCTCTTGCTCAGGCTGGTCTAGAACTCATAAGCTCAAGTGATCCACCCACCTAAGCCTCCCAGAGTGCTAGGATTACAGTCATGAGCCACTGAGCACAACTATGTTTAACTTTTTGAAGAACGACATACTCTTTTCCACCATAGTTGTACAATTTTACATTCCCTCCTGCAAAGTGACAGCATTTCAATTTCTCTATAACCTCTTTAATATTTGCTATTGTCTGGGGGGGGAGGGAGTCTGGTTAATAGCCAAACTAATGGGTATGAAGTAGTATCTTATTGTGGTTTTGATTTGCATTTTCCTAATGATAAGCGATTTTGAGCATATATTCATGTGCTGATTGGCTGTTCGTATATCTTTGGAGAAACGTCCAGGCAAGTCCTTTGCTCAGTTTTTGAATTGGGTTTTTTGTTGTTGTTGTTGTTTTGTTTTGTTTTTATTTTTTGAGACAGTGTCTCAAATTGTCACCCTGGGTAGAGTGCTGTGGTGTTGCAGCTCACAGAAATCTTGAACTCTTGGGCTTAAGCAATTCTCTTGCCTCAGCCTCCCAAGTAGCTGGGAATACAGGTGCCCACTATACGCCTGGCTTTTTTTTGGTTGTAGTGTCATTGTTGTTTGGCAGGCCAGGGCTGGATTCGAACCCGCCAGCTCCAGTGTATGTGGCTGGCGCCCTAGCTGCTGAACTACAGGCGCCGAGCCTTAATTGGTTTTTTTGGTGTTGAATTGTAGGAGTTCTTTATATTTTTTAGATAATTATTTTCTTGTGAAATACAGTAGGACCTCTGAAGTCCACCCAAGGGACTGTAACAAATTGGTCAATAAACAGACATGGTCAACATAAGGAACCAGGTCTAGAAATAGCCATGTGGTACATGTCTGGTCTGTGGAAATTAGATCAATTTAAAGAGGTGGTCAGCGATGGAGGTTCTACTGTATATCATTTGCAAATACATTCTCTGGGTTGTCTTTTTATTGTCTTGATAGTCTCCTTTGATGCATAAAAGTGAATTTTTTCAAATTCATTTTTTATTTTTATTGACAAAAATTGTACATATTCATGGGGTATTTATAGTGATTTTTTGATAAATGTAATGTATATATTGATCAGATCAGGGTAATTTACATATCTGTTATCTCATACATTTATCATTTCTCTTTGTTGGGAACATACTATACCCTCCTTCTAGCTACTTGAAACAGTGCACTGGGTGGCTCCTGTGGCTCGCTGTGTAGGGTACCGGCCCTAGAAGTTGGTTTACCTATCTCTTCATTTGCTGCCTATGTTTTAATGTCACATCTAAGAAATCATTGCCAGATTCAATGTCATAAAGATCTTTCCCTATGTTTTCCTCTAGGAATTTTATAATTTATGTCAAATATAGGCCTTTAATCCATTTTGAATTGGTTTTTACATGTGCTGTAAAGGAAGGATCCAGTTCTTTTTTATGGGCATATCCAGTTTTCTCAGGACCATTTGTTAAAGAGTCTGTCCTTCCAGCTCAATACCCATAGCTCAGTGGGTAGGGTGCTGGCCACATACAGCGAGGCTGGCACGTTCAAGCCTGGCCCAGACCTGTTAAACAACAATGACAACTGCAACCAAAAATAGCCAGGCATTGTGGCCGAGTGCCTGTAGTCTCAGCTACTTGGGAGGCTGAGACATGAGAATCACTTAAATCCAGGAGTTTGAGATTGCTGTGAGCTGTGACACGACGGCACTCCATCAAGGATGACATAGTAGGACTCAGTCTCAAAAAAAAAAAGAGAGAGAGCTAGATAGACTGTCCTTCCCCTCATTTAACCATAAGTGCAAGGTTTTATTTCTGGGCTGTTTAGTCTGTTCCATTGGTCTATGTGTCTATACTTAACACTAGTACCACACTGTTTTGAGTACTATATCTTTGTAGTTTTAAAATAAGGAATGTTAGTCTTCTTTTGTTGTTTGTTCTTCTTTTCAGGGTTCTTTTATTTATTTGGGGGTCTTTTGAAATTCCGTATGAATTTTAAGGTGTACTTTTTTTATTTCTGCAAAAAGTATCATTAGGACTTTGGTGATTGTGTTCAGTCTGCCTGTCATTTTGAGTAGTGTTGTCCTCTTAACAATATTCAATCCTTTTTTTAAATTTTATTTTATTTTTTATTGTTTGGGATTCATTGAGGATACAAAGAATTAGGTATACTGATTGCATTTGTTAGATAAAGTCCCTCTTATATTTGTACCCCACCCCCGAGAGGTATGCCATACACCGGACACCCCCATCTTCCTCCCTCCTCCCCTCTCCCCACTTGCTCCTTTCCCTATCTCCCCAATTAGCTCATCTACTGCCTTCATATTAAAATAGAGTACATTGGATTCTTGCTTCTCCATTCTTGTGATCCTTTGCTCAAGAAGAATGTGTTCCACCTCCATCCAAGTTAATAGAAAAGATGTAAAGTCTCCATCTTTTTTAATGAATAAATAGTATTCCATGGTATACATATAGCACAGTTTATTAATCCATTCCTGGATTGGTGGGCACTTAAGCTGTTTCCAGACTTTTTGGACATTGTAAGTTGAGCTGTAATAAACAGTCTAGTGCAAATGTCCTTATGATAAAAGGATTTTTTTTCTTCTGGGATTGCAGGATCAAATGAGAGGTCTAATTTGAGTTCTTTGAGGATTCTCCCTATTTCCCTTCCAAAAAGGCTGTATAAGTTTGTAGTCCCACCAGCAGTGTAAAAGTGTTCTCTTCTTTCCACATCCACACAAGCATCTGCAGCTTTGAGACTTTGTGATGTGGGCTATTCTCACTAGGGTTTAGGTGATATCTCAGGGTGGTTTTGGTTTGCATTTATCTAGTGATTAGGGACAATGAGCATTTTTTCATGTTTGTTCGCCATTTATCTGTCTTCTTTAGATAAGGATCTATTCATATCTCTTGCCCAGTGATATATGGGATTGTTGGGTTTTTTTTGTTGTTGTTGACTAATTTGAGTTTTTGTCCAATTCATAATATGCAAATATCTTTTCCCATTCTGAAGGTTGTCTGTTTGCTTTGGTTATTGTTTCCTTAGTTGTACAGAAGCTTTTCAGTTTAATTAAGTCCCATTTGTTTATTTGTGGTGGTGTTGCAAGTGCCACAGAAGTCTTCTTCATGAAATCTTTCCCTAGGCTGATATCTTCAAGTGTTTTCCCCACATTTTCTTTGAGGATTTTTATTGTTTCATACCTTAGATCTAAATCTTTTATCCATCTTGAATTAATTTTTGTAAGTGGTGAGAGGTACTGGTCCAGTTTCAGTCTTTTACATGTGGTTATCCACTTCTCCCAGCACCATTTATTGAGTAGGGACTCTTTTCACCAGTGTATGTTCTTATTTGGTTTATCAACTATCAGGTGGCTGTAAGAGGTTAGTTTCATCTCATGGTTTTCTATTACATTCCAAATGTCAGTGTCTCTATTTTTGTGCCAGTACCATGCTGTTTTGATCACTGTGGCCTTATAGTGTAGCCAAAAGTCTGATAGAGTTATACCCCCAGCTTTGTTTTTATTACTAAGAATTGCCTTGGCTACACGTAGTTTCTTCTGGTTCCATACAAAATGAAGAATTATTTTTTACAAATCTTGAAAGTCTGATGATGGTATTTTAATGGGGATTGCATTAAATCTATAGATTGCTTTGGATAGTATTGACATTTTCACAATGTTGATTCTTCCCAATCCACGAACACAAGATGCCTTTTCTTTTATGTATGTCTTCTTTAGTTTCTTTCTTCAGTATTTATAAGGAATAAATTAAATTTAAATCTCTATTTCTTTAATTATTAAAGAATGAAACATTATTTAATATAATGGAATAAGCATATTTTTACTTTTTCTGATTTTTTCCCCATGGTATCTTCCAGATCTTGATGATAGAATTTTTCTTGTTTATCTTATTTTTGCCTTTTTTTTTTTTTTTGATACTTAGTCTATAGCCCTGGGGTTGAGTGCTGTGGTGTCATAGCTGACAGCAACCTCAGACTATTGGACTTGAGCAATCTTCTTATCTCAGCCTCCCAAGTAGCTGGGAAGTGCCTACCACAACACCTAGCTATTTTTAGAGACAGGGTCTTGCTCTTACTCAGGCTGGTTTCAATATCCTGAGCTCAGGCAATCCACCTACGTTAGCCTCCCAGAGTGCTAGGATTACAGATGTGAGCCACCTCCCCAGGCCTCTTATTTTTGCTATTTAAGTTCCTATATAGGAAAGTGTAAGATACCTATGCTTGTATTGTTGTCTTGTCTAGAAGTCCCAAAATTTTTCTTTAATCCTATGATTAAGGCTTTTTGCCAAGACCCTTTGTCCCTGATCATTATTATATTTAAAACTACTGGCTTTTAAATATTTCTAAATTTGAGAATTATTTTACAGTGTTTTTCTTTGGTAAGTTTTATCATATAAAGAATATAGGAATACATTATTCTTCTGAAAACTAGAAACATGGCAGATATCTCCTCTGTTCACTTTTCCTAGTCTCAGTCTTATCACTGAGCCTTACTTCATCAGGTATATATTTCTAGATATCTCTATCCATTTGTTCAAAATTCTGATAGTATAAAGATTCCATTTTTCTGAATAAAACAGAAGTCCTTTATGTGGATTTTGTTTTGCAATATTTTATTGTATATTCAGTTCACATATGCTCACTCTTGTGCTAAGCACTTTGAAAGTATAAAGCTGTGTTCAGTGCTTTTAGTAAGCTTTCAATGGTAGGGAAATGAGGCATGCACACAAATGATGAGAAAGCAGTATAATAATTATAATCATTACTTATCAGAATAAGAAAGCAGGTTAATAATCACTGGAAGAGTAATAATAGTGGCCTTAAGATATCACAGATGCTTTAATGAAAAATTTTCATCTGGGATCAACCTTGTAAATGGAGGGTAATTGAAAAACATATCATTCTACGTAGGAAAAAACAGAAACAGGCTTATAAATGGGAATAAGTATGTATTCTGGGAATGGTATATAGCAACAACTTGATTTCTGATGTATAATTTATATTTATATTGGAAATAATGTTGATACTTTCGTGGATACAGTTCAGACTTATGTTTCTAATTCACTGATAATTTTATATTTAACTTCAAAACAATGTGTGGATTAAGACTTTTGAGTGGGATGCAGGGAGAGGAAACTTATTTTAGTAACTGTAATCTGGAAGTATTGAATCATCATAAATTATCACTATTAGCTTGAAGATAAGATTCTCATCATTAATAATATCAGTTCATCCTGAGTATTTAGAAAATGTTGCTCAGAAACTTTATTGTGAGATTTAGTTTATTAGGATAAACATAAGTCTAAATGACTGGGAAAGTGGTGTGTAGTACCACCACAGAATACATTTTTTATCTTTAGACAGATTTGTTGATGAGATTCTCATTCCTATATTGTCAAAGAAAATATTTGCAATTATCTTAGATTTGAAAATTCTTAGAGTTGGAGAACCTTGTTATCTATCCTCTATGAAATGAATAGACTATTGATTTTTTTCTTATAAGCATACTGGTTTTAGTTTGCTTGACTTTTAAAAAATGTTTTGTGGTAGACATAGAATGTTAATATTAAGACAAAAGAATATATTTTACAAGCTTACAAATGACATTAACTGTGTGACTACAAAGCAGAATAATGTTGAACATTTCTGCTTTAGCTCTTTATGAGAGACTAGAGTCCTACTTTATTTACAAAATTTTACCTAGGTATGAGACTATTTTCCTATTTCTCATGCTAAGTGAAAATATAATATAATAGCTGCCTTGATAGGGAGAAAACAAAGTTCCTACTTCAAAAGGAATAATTATGAATCATAAAAGAAAAATGGGAGATCACTGGAAATATTTAGCTTTTCAGAGTTTTTGGAACATCTGCCTTTAATGGTTTTGAAATAAAGTAAAGGCCAGGAAAAACAAACAGCTGAAAGTTTCTTGGACTTATCCTCTTACATCATTAGTAATAGCAATAATGCACCTCATATTTGGGTACTTACATAAAAATACGTCTTTTAAGTGGTAGTGACATAAACTAGAGGGAATTTGTAATGCTTTTGACATATTTTTACCTTACTTTGTTTGAATATAGAAATTCAGTCTTTTTACTTGTTACATATAAAATTTTTGAACATCTTTGCTGAAAACATCAAATTCCTTCATAAAGGGATACAAAGTTAATATTAAACCAATACTTATATTCCTTTTGACAGTATTGAGAGAGTATAAGTATGTGTGTACTTTACATGTTGTACTGATAGAGGTTAAAAGTATGAACCTATGGGTAATCTTTTTAAGCAAATAAAACTGTTTGGATGCTTTCCCAGGACTATTGGATTGCCCTCCAGGCGTATCTCTTCAATTCGGTCCCGAATGTAACGTGTGTCATTAGCCTTGCAGAATGTATCATCTGTAATTGAAGTTATGTTGTTAAACTGAAAAATAAGAAGAAAAAATTATTCAGAAATCTGAAATCAACCGTTCATATGCTTTGTCATAGGATCCCATAGAATATTTTATCAAAATAGTAATTTTTAATATTGTATTAATAAAACCCTTTGTGTATAATGTGAGCCACCTTTTATAAGTCCAAAATAAATATTATTTTAGAAGAACAGACTACTTGCTGTTACTTAGAGTAATATTAGTAATTAGTAAAATTAGTAATAACACAAAGTTCTGAGTAGTAATACTATCATTCTAGTTGGAGAAAGTCTTCTTTTCTCGAGTTTCAACTCAGAATGGGTGCTGTGCCCTTAAATAGTCCAAGAAATAAAAGAACAAAAAGGAATTCTTGTGACACCAAGAGACTAGTTTTAGTTTATTTTCATTCTCTCTTCACTTTTGCATTACTTCAAGTTGATATTGTACAGCCAGCTGAAAAGTCTCCAAAAGCAAATGTTTACCACTGTTTGGAGAAAGAAACAGAAATCAGAGGTCTAAGTGCCCCCTCATTTCAAATCTGTGTGTCAGATTACTGGTAACTATAAAATGCCAAGTGTACCCCTGGAGTAAAATCCCAGTCAACAGCAGCCTTTACACCTACTGTGCTGGTTCACTCATTATGCTCTGGATGGAACCTGGGCTTCTGGGCAGAAGAGCTCATTTAGCTAAATATTCATACTTTTAATAAGCAATTAACTATCACAGTACTCTAGTGATCTAATCAAAATTTGCATGTGAATACATAAGATTTCTAATTAGTTACAAGATTTTGACGCACAGGTAATTAAAGTCAGATATTGTGAAAAGAACCATCATACCTGGAGATGAATTACACGTAGACTTTCTGGTAAGTTAAGAGGCACAGATTCCAGGGCATTGTGGTCCAAGTAGAGGAAGGAGAGATTGTTCAATTTCTGTTAACAAAAGTTTTGTTTATTATCAAGGTCTGTGCATTCCTTCACAGGATTCAAGTAGAGAAAGAGAGAGGGTGTATATATGTGTGTGTGTGCAAGTATGATGTGTAGTCCTTTACCTTCATCTCATCTCTGAATACCCAGCCCTGATACTAACATCTGAGGCCCTTTCAGTTAGTCTTGAGAGCAGCTAATGAAGTCAGTCCCTACCTGATGTTGGACGTTGATGCTGCCTTAATCTCTCCTGTACTTCCAGAGCTTCCCATCTGGAAGCTCCACCAATTTCTAGAAAGGTGGTGCAAAGTTATTACTCCTAAGAGATTTGTGTACTTAACAAAATGTTTCCTGAAACAATTTATTAAACACTTAGCTTGATATGTTTTTTCTCCAGTGGGCTTTGTGTTGGATTACTCTTCATGATCAGTAACCCATTATTGTGTATGACTATATGCTATGAATTCAGGAGGTGATTTCCCCTGACATTACTTTTTTTTCCTTTTAAAGATGGTCTCACTCTGTTGTCTATGCTATAGTGCAGTAGCATGACAAAAGTTCATTGTAACTCCATACTTAGGCTCAAGAGATCCTCCTATCTCAGCTTCCTGAGTAGCTAGGATTACAGGTACATGCTACCATGCCCCGCTAATATTTTTTTTATTCTTATTGGAGACAGGGTCTCTCTGTGTTGCCCAGGCTTGCCTTGAACTTTGGCTTCAAGTGATTCTCCCACCTCAGCTTCCCAAAATGCTGGGATTACAGTTTTTGGCTTTTAGTCCTGGCCTAATATTATCCTTGTACCTTAGCTTTGATATATATCCTTTAAAAAAGATACTTTAATCTTTTTGATATAAATTTCATTTTTTTTTATTTTTCTAGAGACAGAGTTTTGCTCTGTCATTTTCATTGGAATGCAGTGGCATAATTGTAGCTTACTAAGTAGCTAGAAGTATAGGCATATGCCACCGTATCTAATTTTTAAAATTTTTTTGTTGTGCTGGGGTCTTGCTTCGTTACCTAGGCTTGTCTTGAACTTGTGACTTCAAATAATCCTCTGGCTTCAGCCTTCCAAAGGGCTAGAATACAGGCATGAGTCACCATTCCTGACCTAATCCCTTCCACCACGTGGACACCGGCCTCCTTTCTTCCCAGGGTACTTCCTTTACATGGGTTAGAGTAACCTAGGTTTTACCATTAGCATAATGACAAAGTAGCCAAGTTTATCATTTTTATACCAACTTGTCATGAATTCCTTATGTAATACATGTGTAAATCACAAAATATTTAAACATTCTTTTTGTGAAATGTCGATCATCTTTTATAGGTCTTTAACATCTTGGTTATTAATATGACCAACTCAGATTAATATTTTCAAAGACATTGATACCCTAAGAGTTCTTTAACTTCTGAGTCTCTTAGAAGAAACATTAGAGGTACTCTGATATAACTTTAAAACATCTCATAAAGCTAAAAAAGGATACCTCAAATGTAAACAAAAAGAAAAGGAAAGAAAATTTGAATATTTTTACATTTCCTAATAGACTATATTTGTGGACAGATTATATATTTGTGTGATTATCATAAACTCTATGAGAATTTTTTTTTTTTTAATTTCAGGTTAATGTGAGTATACAAACAAGCAGGTCAAAATATTTGAATTTGTTAGGTAGAGTTCTTCTTGTAGTTATGTCTCACATTCAAAATGTGTACCAAGGCTCGGCGCCTGTGGCTCAATCGGCTAAGGCGCCAGCCACATACACCTAAGGTGGCGGGTTCGAATCCCCAGCCCGGGCCCGCCAAACAACAATGATGGCTGCAACCAAAAAAATGGCCAGGCGTTGTGGCGGGCACCTGTGGTCCCAGCTACTTGGGAGGCG
>CAUYQV010089793.1:0-22216 GCA_963574575.1 Galagoides demidoff
TGGCTATTGTTTTTGTAAAGTTTTTTTTTTTTTTTTTTTTTGTTACGGATCCTCAAGCGGTCCCCCGGGGTAGAGTGCCATGGCATCACAGCTCACAGCAACCTCCAACTCCTGGGCTCAAGCGAGTCTCCTGCCTCAGCCTCCCAAGTAGCTGGGACTACAGGAGCCCACCACAACGCCTGGCCATTTTTTTTTGGTTGCAGCCATCATTGTTGTTTGGCGGGCCTGGGCTGGGGATTTGAACCCACCACCTTAGGTGTACGTGGCTGGCGCCTGTTTTTGTAAAGTTTTACTGAAACACAGCCACGTCCAGGAGTGTAAGTACTGGGTATGGCTGCTTTCACTACAATTGGAGAGCTGAATATGGGTGATCAACACTTTGCAAAGCTGAAAATATTTATTCCATGATCCTTTAAAGAAAAATTTTGCAGACTTCTACTTTAAAGCACCATGATTAATAAACGTGTTGAGTAAATAAACGAATGAATGAATGAATGGAATTGCTCCCTTCAGTGTGTGGCAGAGAGATAGCGCTAACCTGTCGGAGAATCCAAGCTATATCATATTTTGAGCTGAGTAAATTGACTCTTTTATAAACACTTATTTCTATCATTTTGGTATACCTGAAAAATACTTATTTTTCAATAAATATCGTGATCATATCACCTACGTCAGAATCACCTAGTGACTTTTACATCAAGGGCAAACGTATTTCTATGTATCATCTCGTGGACTATCATTTGACAATGGCTTTGGCTAATTGGAGAGTATGACATGGAATTTACTAAGTTCACAGGGGTTTTTCTGAGAAGTTTTAGTTGGAACAAAGCCTACTAAGTTTCACTAATTGAGCTAATTCATCTCTCTACTCCCTTTCTGATACACAAATGTAAGGTTTATAAATTCCTTATGAATCTCTTTTTAAGTTGAGCAAACCCCTAACTTAGAAACAATGTATTTGACTAGGTGAATGGAGTTTTGATCAATAAAATTGTCTCAGATAGTTAAGAACGGGGCTTTGTTAATTTATTGATAGTTTAAACATACACACCCACCCAACCACACACCGGTACACATATCCATGGATTTTCCTGGCTGATTTCAGTGATGTATATCAATTTTTAAAACATTCACATTATATCCTTCCTTGGTAGTATTTTTAGGTTACCAAACAAAGAAATTTCTGGCATTTCTCATATCCTCCATAACTTTTCACCTTAAGATAAGGTTTTTAAATTACAAAATAATTTTATTCTTCAAAATCCAGCTGGATTTATGTACCAAAAAAATCATAAAATAATCTTGACTCAATCAACATCAGTGCAGATGTTCTTGAATTCACTCGAGAAAACTAAAAATATTGCTGTTTTCTCATACAATTTTTCATTAGTTTACTCAGTAAATATAATTAGACCTATTAATAATGAAGTCCAAAAAAGGGTTAAGATTTTATTCAAAAGACAATTGTTTCCCTTTCAGGGAGAGAACAAATTGGGAACAAAACCAAAGCCAGCAATGCCTTTTCTCTCTTGTCTGGTTTGAGTAACAGAGGTAAACAGTGTGAGTTTGTTGGCGTGTCTGCTGATAACTATGAACAGCTATTCTGAGCCACAGTAAGTTCTTCAGCTAGCTTTCCTTCTTAAACTTGCTGGTTTGATCACAATGGGGTTTCAAACAGCTTGATAAACCATGTCAAGATTGAGTGGAAAGAAGAAACTAATGGTGACATGGATAACTCGTAGAAATGATTTTCCCAAATGTGGTCCTGAAGGGCGCCATCCTCCTACTCTCCCGACATGCTCTAATGAAGAAGGGACCTAGTGGTATGTAAGGTCAAAAGCAAATCAGCAAAAACATTGTTGGCACTGGGCACTGCTAAATGCCACCAACCCCTCTAGATTATTTTTCAAATATTTTGGATTCCGCAAAGACCAATGTTTGGCCACACTGTTTGCCTCCCACCCAGACTTCATTTTTAGCCCTGAATTTTTACTTATATAGTAAATCTGAACCAGAACTTCTGAGTAACACATAGTTAAGTAATCTGAAGTAGTATGGAATTTAGCCCTAAATTATATGTAGGCCTCACAGCCCTCAGAACAGGAAGCTGGGAATCTGATTGCTGTATTTTTACTATCATATTTCTGGTCAGGAGAGACTGAGGTTAAGGACACTCAACCAACTGAAAGTCGGGATTTTGGTAACTCGATGTCCATGAACGAAGTTCTGGAAGTTTGTGAAATCTTACAAAGGATATGTAAATTTCCATGCTGTGCATATCCGTGAATTTTGCTGGCATACAGTGTTCATGATTTTCTCAGATTTTTAAAGTGGTCCATGAAATTAAGTATGTTGATAGTGATGGGAAATGTCATCAAAATAAATTATCTTCTGAAAAAGTACATTGTTTCACTTAATCTTCACGGCAGTTCTGTAGCTTGGCTATGTAGACTGGTTCTGGCCCAGGGTCAGTATAGATTCCGGAAACAGACTGTATACTGTACTATAAACAGTGCCGGGTTCTACTTTCAGCTCTGCCACTTAAGAGCTGTGTGATCTAATGTTCTGTATCTCAATTTCCGTACCTGCAAAATGAAACTGCCTCATGGGGTTGTCAGAGAGAATAAATGGGGTAACATTTGTAAAGTCCTTAGTCCTTAAATATAAATACTACACATGCTCACGTGTGTGTGTATCTGTGGGAAAAAATCTCTAAATAAAAATCCCCAGGGTTTAGATGATGAAACTGAGTCGAGGTTTTTTTGCCTGAAGTCTTCATTTAGCTTTGCTTCTGATAATAAATTGCAAAACCTTTGTCACTTAATCCTGCCGTATTGCGTAGAGAAGAAATCACATTGGCATTCCGATCCATTGTGTTCTTTTTCTGTCCTCCAGCCCTCGACTTTTCCATCCACGCTTTCAAAAAAGGGGGAACGGGTTTCATTTTCATGACCACTAGAAGCATGTTGTAGTAGTAGAAAGTCCATTGACAAAATTATTAGCCAGAAATGTAGTTTTGAATCCCTGCTTGGCATGTAACCGAGAGAACTTACAGAGACGCTGTGGGCATCACTGTCTTTTTCATCTTTATAACTGGAAAATGGCATTTACTTTAAGGTTCGATGTAAGGGGGAAATGAAATAGCTTACAAAAAACAACCCTGGCCCAGAGAAGCTGCCCAATCAATGCTAAGTTGTTTTATTAAATTGAAGCTGAATATTTATTCTACGAATACAATCTGTAGTATTGTTTAGTGTTCTGTAGTTTGCTCAAAGAGCTTTTACATATATACGTCACTGCATTTGTTCCCTTGATGATCCTGTGATACAATATATATTCCCTCTGTCTTACAGGTACAGAAATTGGGTATCGTGATGATTAAATGGTTTGCCTTTAGCTATATGGTTTCAGTGTTTGGATTGAAACATATTTCCTTTGATTCGAAATAGTTTTCCTTTCTATAATACCATATGAACATTTTAAAGAGTTTTATTGGATTAAACAGTGGATTTAAATCTCATTTTGCTCCTTTTTATATCACTTAATACCTATAAGTCCTGGTTTCCTCATCTGCTACACAACAGGCAACGCTAGAAAACTTCTTAGCTCCTTTCCTGATATTAAATTGTTAATTATCTAGTTCTAATACCAAGCTAAAACCAAACTAAAGCTTTCCCAAATTCCATAGCATCCGAAATATTGGGCAAATACATTTTTCTTACTTAGCATAATAATTACTCATGAACAGATACTTCCTTAATTGTATGTTATTCCCTATGTGATTTTTCCCTAAGTATAATTGGACGGACCTCAAAATAATAGTGTGAGAATGTGTATCATGTGATATAATGGCATTAAAGCAATCCGTGAAGTTTCCCTGAAAGTTTTATTTTCTATTCCCATAAAATTCTTTGGTCTCAATTAAAAATGAAGAACTGAAAATTAGAACTGCCAGAAGATAATGATATCATAAATTACTGTGTACACTAAGTCACTCTTATAAAACTTTTATGCTTAATACATTCTCTCCCACTGATAATTGCTTCCTGGTGCTACCAAGAGTTAATGTGAATAGAACATAAATTATCACCCTTTTCACCCAGATGGCTTTGACTTCTCTCTTCACATATAACTTTCTGGAAAAAAGGGAAATAGAACCATTTACAAAACAAACACTGAACTATGAGTGTTCTCTTCTTTGTCATGACTAATGGCAAGTTAGAAAATTGGGATGATTCTGAATTGTCCCTCTACACGACCTAATCCCCAGTTATCCCCAGTCAACCCGTCTCTAAAATATCTCTTGAATCTGATGACTTCTCTGTACTACCCAGACCTTCGTCTCTTTTTTGAACTACTGAATTGATACACCAGCTCATTCACACTTTTCGTTCTCTCCATGATCTTCCTAAAACACAAATTAATTATTTCTCTTCAGCATCTAAGATCCTACATTGCCTTTTTCCTTTGAATCGTTGTCTTCAATGATCAAAGGTCTCAGCACATAGTGTCATCATGGTTTAATCTCAGGATCCTTCTCTTCAGTTTTATATCTGGACTCCACTACTGTTTATCTTACATACAAAACTATTCTCAGGGATCCGTCTTTGACCGGTTTTTATGCTCTCTGTTTCTGTAAAGTTCTCCCTGACTGTCTCCCAATACAGAGAACCCATACTCATCAGTTCACTGCAATTCAAGTATCAGTTACTCTAAGATTTCTCTGTCCTTCCCTTCTACCCATATAGAATTAAGTATTCTATCTTAGGATACCATAGGTTTTATGCATATATGTTGTGTGTGTTTCTGTTACACTTTTACTAGTTAATTGCCTATCTGTATTTCTCATCTTACTGTAGATCTTGGGCCTGTATCTGATTTATTTTCTTTCCCCCAACCAACAATATGCCTAGTGCCTATTATTAGGCTGCTAATAGACATCTATCAAATAAATAACAAATGCAAAAGTTTAGTACTGACCCCAAGAATATATTGAGTATTTATGCTCATTACTCATCCCTAAATCAAAGAAAGTCAACATGCTGGTGACTTAAAACAGTTGTCATGACAGAAACAAATGATGATGGGGATGTTCATTAATAATATGGGACACAATCTGAAAAGGCTGTGTCCATGACTAATAGCTAGCTAACTACTTTTGACAGTAACTGCTGTGAATTTAGGAAAGAGCCTCTTTGGTGAACTACAGAGATGTGGTAAAAGGTTTTGCAGAAGTAACTTAAGCTAAGCCTTTAAAAGTGTCCTTGAATACTTGAGTGGTAACGGGGAAATTATTGAGAAGAAGGGGAAATTATGATTAAAGCCACAGAAACAGAAGAGGATAAAAGGAGTCCATAAAATTTGTCACAAATTTGACAAATTATGCTAGACAGGAAAATTAGAATGTGCCCACAGTGTGCTTGGGTCTGTGTGCCATGCTGACAGTCACAGAGCACATCTGGAAGGCAGGGCTAAGACATACAAAAGCATCTGGGGAGGGATCTTTATAATGTATATTGTGTTATTGAAAGAAAATCTTCAAGTAGGGATACCATGAGGAAGGTCCTTCTAGAATAGTTCAGGATGTCACCTGTCCTAAACTGGAACAGGTGAAAATCTACCAAAAAGGACAGCAGAAGAAGAGAAAGAGTTGGCGTCCGATCACACATAGAGAATAGGTTAATAAATAGAAACAACTCAGGTTCAAACTAAAATGATCAGGTAATAGTGGAAATATTAAGAATAGCTTCCATGTATTGAGTACTACTACATGCCAGTTGCTTGATGGATTTTTAAATTTCGTTTTTAAGATATTATTTTTAAGGGCAGTTTTAGGCTCATAGCAAATGTGAGGAAGCTACAGGTATTTCCCACATACTCCTTGTCCTCTCACCTTCCCTACTAGCAACATCCCCCACCAGAGTTGTGCTTTCGTTGAAACTGATAAACCTACATTGCCACATCATATTCACCAATGTCCATGGCTTACGTTGGGGTCCACTGTTGTTGCTGTACATTCCATGGGTTTGAACAATTGTACAGTAATTTTACCCACTTCTTAGACAGTGTCTTGCTGATTTCCACTGTCCTAAAAATCCCCTGTGCTTCATCTATGTATCCCTCTCCATTTCTTAGCTCCTGGCAACCATTGGTTTATTTACTGTCTTCACTGCTTTGACTTTTCCAGAATGTCCAAATCCCTAGCATTTAGCGTGTTCAGGTTAGTTTCTTTCACTTAGTCATATGCCTTTAGGTTTCCTCCACGTCTTTTTATGACCTGGTGGCTCATTTTCTTTTAGTGCTAAGTAGTATTCCATTCTCTGAATGTACCACAACTGGTTTAACCTTTCAACTACTGAAGAATATGTTGGTTGCTTACAAGTTTGGGCAATTATAAATAAAGCTGCTGCAAATGTGTATGTGTAGGTTTTCGTGTGGCCATAACTTTCCAACACCTTTGGTTAAATACCTGGTTGGTTACAGCTCAGGCTTTCCTCCTCCAGCGCTAGTTCCCACAGCAGCTTCCGCTGTGAGTCTCTGCTCTTATAAGGCACAATTGCCTGTATTCACTGGTCTGTCTCTTCAATGTTAAGGCCAATGGTTTGCCCTGTGCGCTCATCTCACCTATGGATCCAGTAAGACTTGGTGATATTTCAGTCTGTTCAGCTTTTTACTTGTTGTTAGGAAGTGATGACTTCTCAGCTCCATATGTATGTATGTACATGACTTTTAATCCCTATAAAAAACTTCAATGTACTGTAGTGGACTTCCTGTATATTTTAACCCATGAAGTGTGGTATTCAGTGAGGTGAAGTCACTTTCTTTGACTTAAATTCTCATTGATTTTAGTTTATCCTATGGCAGAATCCTAATCTTACTCCCTATGTCCTGGATTGGTAACCTCACCAGGACCAACAAAAATACAAAATCACCAAACCCAAACAAAATAATGATAAATATGGCACCATCTTCTAGAACTTCCAGGAACTAGGATATGGTTTGGCCAGATGTCTTGTCTCTACTTGTTTTTTGGAGTAATCCCTGCATGTACCAGTTTAGTTTCTGCTTTCTGGTAACTCCTGTTCCAGCTCATTCTGCTACTCACAGGTATATAGCTTTGGGAAGGTGCATTCACAACCCAAGGGAAGCAAATTGGAACAGCCAATTCATGGACACTAGTGAATTTCATTATTAAATGTGAATCACTACTGCAATTTCAGTCAGAAATGTTTAGCCCCCTTTTGAAAATGTGGCCAGAAGACAGATTATATATATTACAACATATAATCTATCATCTGGAGGAATTTGCCAAAATGCTTAGAGTCAATGGTAACTTCAAAAAACTGAAGAGAACAGGATGGAGGCTTGAAACTAAAGCCATATATATCACTGGGTGCAGCTGAAAAATAGAAGTCACCAAAGGCAGAGGAGCAGGACAGGGGAATGTTGCCGAAAGGGTCTCCTGGAAAAGCCATGTCAAGAATAAGCACACTTATTGAAACTGCATTTTAAATAAAGGTGACCATCTGCTCACTCAGGCAAAATGGTGAGCCTTCTTTATTTGTAGTTGGTTTATATAGGCAATCTTGTGCATGTGCACTATACAGCAATGACCTCATTAACATTCATTACAATCCCTCTGCACATGCGCATTGGACATCAATGACTTCATTAATCCTTTTAAACATTTTATGACTACCCACCCTATACGTAGCTCCTCCCTGGTAATCTGATAATCCACCCAACATACGCCTTTAAGCATAACCCTTTCAACATAACCCGATTTAACATAACTTAATGAAGAACATGCTGTCAGTTATTACTTTCTTTGTTCTTATCTGATGAAGCCTGAGGCTACAGGAGAAAGAGACAATTTGAATGTCTATTCTACTGACCATGCCATTTGGAGGCAGTTATTTCAAATCTTTAAGCAAAGCATAGAGAAACTTCTTGGGCATACAGGAATTTGTGTGCAAACCTCTGCTCCCATGTAGGCCTTACGTCAGGGGGGTTTGCTGGAGGCTTTTATAAGGAATTCTTAGGCTGGACTTCTCAAAATCCTTTCCAAAGAGCTTTTTTATTGGCCTTATAAAGTCAACCTTAATTCCTTAACGCAGTCTGGAAATGCTATTCCAGCCAAAGCCTTGGTCATGTTAGGCCCGCAACTAACCTGGCCACATGGGATTCTGCCTCAGTTTCTTACAAGTATGCCTACACAAAGTCTTTTCACTGCTCTCTCTCAAACGGCTTTTGTGGCCAGAGGCATATAAGCATTTCGCCTACAGGGGAGTGACGCAGACAGCAGTGGAGAGAACTCTAATAACAGGGTAGGTAAGAGTGTCAGTTCTTATAAAAAGGTCAAAGATGGTAAGATTGGGAAAAGATGGATTAAGTTTTCAATCAGGAAATAAGAGGCGACCTTTGAGAATGCGCCTTTAGCAGAGTGTCCAAGCAGTGACAAACTCTTAATCTTCTGCTATTAGGTCACTGGGTTAAATAGAAAATAATTTCTAGATTAAAACCATAAACTTGAAAAGAGTCAACACAAATCAAGTCCTTTTGCCAATAAAAACCATCATTGCTCCAAAGAAAAACTATAAAACAAATAATGTTTACCTTTAGTCTGTGTGTGCCAAATCTTGGTGATTTAGTGTCCTTCTTTCTCTTTGCGAAAACCTATGCCCGTTTCCAAAACCATATATCTGCTTCTCCCTTCATCATTCTTTTATTTATACATTCATTCACTTACTCATTAACTTACTAAATAAACATTTAAAAAGTCATTTCTGTATATTGATTTCAATAATTCAACAAAAATATTTATGTCATTAAAGTTAAATATCTCTTGCCTCCGCCAAAAGCAATAGAAACCAAATAGCTAAGCTTTCTTTGAAGAACCATAAAAATATTGTTTTATTTCCCATAATGTAAATTATACATAATAGAGTGAAAAGAAAACTTAGAACACCCCAAGCAAAAATCTTTTCCAATGGTTTCTTTTCAGAGGATATTTATTGCTTTCTTTTCGAGTTTAATCAGAGGTTGCATTGGCCATAATTATGATGTTGAGAGTTGTCTTGGAGGCCAACTAACTTCCCCTTTCTAATATTTAGTACATTTTTGGAACTTAAATGCTTCACCATTCTTCTGTCTCCTATCAAATTCTATTTATAAAATAGCCCCATCTTATAAATTATGGAGTCATCTATACTCTATTTTAACTGGAAGTCAACAAGAGTGTTTGCATTTTGAAGTTTCATTTCAATCATTAAATAAAAAGTCTTTTGTCTTTATTTGTTTATTTATAATTAATTTCAGATTAATATGAGGGCACAAATGATTAGGTTACATTATTTGCATTTGTCTTTTTAAACAAATATTCAGAATCGTTAAGGAAGAAGCAAAAAGAAAACTCTTTCAAAGAAGTACAATACCCCAGGAAAGGTGGATCACCCAGCCATCTACTTTCTTCCACTGTAGCACAATGGTATTTACATAGTTGCTCATTGCTCAGAAAAATGGAGTAATGTAAAGGAGATACTTTCAAGGATAGCTTTAGAAATAATATAATCCTTTGGTAGGTCCTTTGAGAGTTCACTTTTTAAAAAGTCATTCATTTTAAATTGTCCAAATGTTCTTTGTATACCCACTTATTTTTCGTCAGTTTTTTAATCTGACAATTCTTTCTTTTTAAGATGGTGCTGCAACCAAAGATTTTTAAAAATCGCCTCATACGTTCTTACTTGATAATAACAAATACGAGGTGTGCCATACACCGTGACCCTCTTGGAGGAGAGACACAAGTGTAAGAGGGGCTTTACTTAACAAAGGTAATCAGTATAACTTAATTCTTTGTACTCTCCATGAATCCCAAACAACAAAAAATAAATAAAAATAAATAACAAAAAATATGACTGTTTTACTGGGGAAGTCGCCACAGTCATCGCCAGTCTGAAATATGTGCTGTTATAACATTTAAGTCTTTATAAATTTTAGCACTATGCCCCAGACATATAATCTTCCAATATTAAAAATTAGTATTCCACTGTTCTCTCTCCAAAACAAATTATTAATTTAGGTACAACACACAAGTTAATAAATATGTACAACTTCCTAAAATACAAACTTTAGCAAATATGTATAGCATCATTAAAGTACTATCTTTAGTCTGCAATGCTTAATGTTTTATGCATTTTACTTAATATTAATCTCAGAGGTAACTGAGATGTTGAAATACTGAGATGATAAATGAACAATTGAACGTTAAGTGTTTCAGAATCAGCTTCTACCACAATTATCCATATGATTTGGCTTTCTATTTTATTTTTCGGATTTACTAAACTATATTAACTACACAAATGAAATATTACAAGTTTAATTGTTTATTAATTTACTGAATAAACATTTACTGAACGGGGTTGTTGGTATGACAATATGATGGATATTAGACAGTAATATCCCTGTCCTCATAAAACTCGGGGCCATCAGAAATAAAACAAATTTATCGAGGATTTTCCATGTGGAGGCCATTTTCATAAGGGTTCTGCATGTCATCTTCTCTACACAGTTAATCCTCACAGCTCTCTGAGATAGGGGAAACCGCTGTTCCCATTTTACGGAGGAGGAAACTGCAGTTAAAGGGTTATTATGCTGCTTTGTCACCCGGTAATTTGGTGGAGTCAGAATTTTAACCCATGTAGCTTAGCTTCAAAGCCTGTGCTTTTAAATTAAACAATCACAAAAATAGCTGTAAAATCACTGCTATACTAAGGGTTATGAGGAAAAGAGATTTGGTGCAAAAAGAATATATGTGTATTTTGCCTGGTATAATGCACACCCATGTTTTTCCCCCAAACTTTCAGAAAAAAATTCCATTCACTTAAGTTTTTAAAGGAGGGTGGAAGGGGCCGTGCAGTGCTCCTCCTTCTCTCACAGAAGGTGTGAGGTGTGGGGCCCTCCACTGCTGAGAACCTGGGGGTGAGCCCAGATGCAGGCCAGAGTGTTCCAGACGGCCTGAGTGCCCAACCCTCCTCCCTGTCTCCTCCTGGTCCACCCTTGTCCCCACATCTTCTCATTTCTTATTCCCACCCATGCCCATCAGTCAGAACATGACCATGGCTGTCCCACTGAGAACCCTGGTGGACTTACATTTTAGGAAGCTTATGTGAAGGGACCAGGGCTGGTCCTGCCTGCACAGGGCTCCCCGGGGCAGATCCCTGCACTTTCCAAGCTGCCTCGTCTCTCATGCAGGGGGCTCCATTGTGAGGCCCTTGGGACACTGTGCCGAGGGGAAGGCCTCCCCGATGACAACCCAGTGAAATATTCGGCATTTACGTTTCTGTTTCATGACTAGACTGTGACCTCCTTGAGTCGTCCAGACCATGGGCACACTATAATGTCAGAGTGAACGACATGAGCCTTTCCCAAACTTTCAATCCTAAAAGTACCTAAGTGACTGGTTAAAGTGAGGCTCCTGAACCACACCCAAATACACTGAATCAAATGTCCAGGAGAAAGATCTGGGTATCCATTCTGGTAATAAGCACCCCAGATGGTTCTTCCTACTGGCAAGTTTGGAAAATTGTATCAACTCAAGATCTTGGGAGTTCAGAGAAGTTATAGGCTGAAAATTGCAATCTATTGGCTCAGGTGCCCCAGAGCTTTCATATTTTGCTGCCAAGGTCCCTCACAGTCAGAAACTTCAGGGTGACTAAGGCCCAAGGTCACGACAGTGGGCTGTTAGTAGAATTGGGTCTCAGACTCCAAGTCTCCCAGACCCCAGCTAGGGGATCTTTCTCCTCAGTGTAGTGTCCCCAGGGTCCTCAGAATGGGGCCAGGTGCATGAAACAAGGCAGCCTGCAAAGAACAGGCATCTATTTACATCAGGGGCCCGGGGCAGGCAAGGCCAACCCTGGCCCCTCACACCAGCTTCCAGGAAAATAAGCTTGCTGGGGAGCTCAGCAAAGCCTCTGTGGCCACGGTCCGACTGACACACCTGGATAGAAAGAGGAAATGGGAGAATGTGAAGATGAGTGTGGACCAGAGGGGACAGCTGGGGGTGGCTGGGCACTCATATCCTCTGGACCACTGTCACCTGCAACCTGGGCTGGCTCTTGGCTTCTCTGCAGCAGCCAGGTCCACGCTTCCCATGCTTCCCACCTCTTGTGAGTGCAGGAGGCACCACTGTGGGGCAACCTCCATCCTCCTTTTCCAAAGGTCCCAATACTAAGGGTGGTGGCGAGGGTGTCTGGTGTATTTTCTGAGGGCTGGAGGCTCCTGCAGCAGCAGTAGGTGTCCAGTGAGGGAGCCACAGGGGAGAGGTTAGAATTGAAGGGCTGCGGTTACCATATTCCAGGGTATTATATGGCATATAAATATTGTTATTGCTTTCTAGAGCTATAATTTAAAGCATAAGCATAAATAAAAGAATTAAAAACATATATATATATATATAGATGATAGATAGAAGCACCCTCTATATCATGCTCATCCTTATTTCCCCCCAAAATTTTGATCACAAAAGTGCGCATTATATATGGCAAAGTAAGTAATGTTTGATCTGGAAAGATGGGGAGCCTGGTCAGTGACTGCTGGTATCTTAAAGATGATTTGGAGTTATATATGCTCTCTTTTAAACAATGGCGTATTCATGAGTAAACGTCATTTCTGAATATTTTCCATATTATAGAAAGGAGAAAGCAATTAAAGGTAGTGCGTAAGTTGCCTAAAAATGCCCCAAATATATTTCTTATACCACAAACTACATCTCCTGAGCAATAAGGCTCTTCCCTCTTGGAAGACCTACTTTTACTGTTTTTTTTCCAGAGAAGTTTCTTGCCATGAATCTATGGGAAATCAATAAAATTAAGATTCAAAAAAGCACACGAGACTTTCTGAGTCCTTTCCAAGAGATACTTGGCCCCTGGAGGTTGAAGTGGTCACCACAGCAAAGAAGACACATGTGGTTCTCTAAAATGAGTCTACACCAAGCTGTGAAGTTGCATGTAGTGTAATTGAAAAAGAACAACTCGTGATGCAAAAATATGTGATGTCTTTTTAAGGAATGCTGGAAGTAACCTTGGGTCATTTATTTAAAATCAGTAAATAAGAGCTTAGGACATACAGGGAGGCTAAAACTCATTGAAACTCCAAGACATATGGGCCTAGGTGGTGCGCTTATTCCAAATGTGTGTCCATTAATTTCTTAAGATAGCCAATAAAAATAAAACATATTCCACAGGTGAAAAGTAGTCTTAAAATTAAGCATTTTTTCCTGATTCATAAAGGCATTATGATTTTGGAAAATCCCTCTCTTAAACAAAGTGTTAACATTTTCCACTTGCTCTGGTCAGACACTCGGCCCTTGCTTTCTGTATTTGCTCCCCAAAGGGGCTGTTGGCAGATAAAGTAGCACAACACATTATAGTTTAGGAAAGGTTGCACAATCTTTATCCCCTTGATCCTCACAGTGACTGCATCACAAGAGAAAAGCCAATGCATTATGTCTGTTGATGTTATTTCTTGTTCTTTTTCTTCTTCATATTACTGTTATCTTCATGATACAAACAGAGAGACTCAGACACATTTAAGTGGTCCGACCAAGAGTACCTGAGTCCAAGTAGAGAGGCGTGCCTTGCACCTAGGTCTTCTGCTTGTAAACCCTATACCATCCTTACTATCAAATCATAAACAGCTGCATGTACACTACATAGAGGGGGTCAGTTTTCATTCAACTTCTACCCATTTAATAGCACATCAAAGCACACATACTTGGAGTTCACAGCTTCCGAAATGACAAATTCTAACCCTCTGATATTCCTAAAGAAACTTCCTGACAATTGTACTGCTGGGGTGAGAAGGATTTTCCAAAAATTCTGATGAAACAAAAGACCATCCGGAGTTGATCAACTTAGCCTATAAGGAAATTCAGAATGAAAAATAACAATACTCATACCCTAATTAAATCCTCATTTTTTCCATTCATTTGTTTATTGTTTTAGTCACATAACACTCAGTGGTGTAGGGGAAGGAAAGCAATTTTCTCCTCCATCTGTCGAGATCTTAGCTGTGACTTTCTGTTACAAAAGACAGATGAACAAGAGAGAATCAATCAGAACTTTGATGGTATGTACTCCCCTGTGTACACGGGACATAACCCAGACATGAGGAAACCTCTAGAGTAGGTATCAGTGAGGTTGCTTTGACTTCAGGCTTAAATACCATCATTAGAAAGAAAAAAAGAAAGAAAGGGTGTAGAGAAAGAGCTGGTTAAAATAGTTCAGATGAAATGGCCAAGAAAAGTGTTGTAAAACAAGGGTAAGATCTGTTATGCCATCTCCAGTGATTTGGCCATCCTCTTTCTGGTGTGGAGGGGGAGACACATTTACATTCTTTTGTAGACGTAAATTTCTATTACAGAATGGTAACTTTTCTGAGCTTCTCTTGTGTCTTACTTCCTCAAAATGACCAGCTCGAAATAATTGTTATGGCAGACTGGCATATTTTTAGGGGCTGTATTCTGGTCTCCTGCACTCATACTTTGGGGTGGAATACCCTGGGCTCTGTCATTAGCACCAGCGTGACTGATACATCACTAGGCTCACAGGGGCCAGGAGCAGTCACATCAGTGAAGACCATGCGTGTGCAGAGTGCTGTGACACAGGCACCCGGGCAGGAAGGGGACGGTCATTTATGTCAGCTGAGGTTGGCTGGGGGAAGCTTTGCAGAACAGTTATCATTACAATATATTGCAGCTTATTGCCTAACAAAATTGCAAGCAATCATTTTTTTTTTTTAAAGTAGCTTTAGCATAGTTACTAGAGTGGTCTTGGATAAACCCCCATGCCTAGTCGGTGGTCATAACAGGTGATTGAGGATTGACGGGCAGAGCCAAGCTTCATCACTGATGGTCCCTGCTAGCTCAGTTACCTGTCCCTTAATAGTCTTTTTCATTTCAACACAGAGTCTCGCTCTGTTCCCCTGGGTAGAGTGCAATGGCACCATAGCTCACAGCAACCTCAAACTCTTGGGCTTGACCAATCCTTTTGCCCCAACTTCCTGAGTCCCGGGGACTGCAGGTGCCCACCATGATGCCTGGCTAAGTTTTCTTATTTTAGTGGAGACAGGATCTCGCTCTGGCTCAGGCTGGTCTTGAACTCCTGAGGTCAAGCTGTCCACAGCCTCAGGCTCCCAGAGTTATAAAATTATAGGCACAAGCAACCATGTTCTGTCCCTTAACAATCTTTCAATTTAAGATAAAAAAAACCTTCACACCTTTTTCCTGATATTATAAGTTAAGCTTTAGCAAGTTGCCTTCAAAGTATTCACAAGCTAGTTTTTGTAGCCAAGGAGAAAAAAATATGCTGCCTGCTGCCGATTCCATTAATTAGTCTTCCTGATATTACTTATAAAACAATAAAGTTGATATATGGCAGGAGTTTTTTCACTTGTCTGCATCTTTGCTTCATATTATGCTCCTTGGGGACCACGTTACACCCACCACTGGGGTCTTGCCACACGTGCTCTCTAAGGATATGCCGAGTCAGGGTGCAGCGTCGGCTCCGGGAAAGCGGAGGAAGCTTTGCCCCCACAGCTGTGTTTTAACTCGGGTGACCAGATTTTAACATCGGTAAGGCGGGACAACATGGCCTGGGGCAGGGCGGGGGCGGAGTCGGGGTCGGGGTAGGGATGGGGCAGGGCAGGGCCTGACAACAATGCAAACTTTGATAAGCAGTTCTCAATAATCACTTCTCAGCAATTATTTGTTATTATTACACTTTAACATTATAAAATTAACAAAAATAATATAAAACTCATATTCTGGCGAAATAGCCACATGGCAGCTGAAAACTGTATATTCCCTTCCTGTTCTCCTGCCCGTTGGTGCATTCTTTCCAAAAATCAGGACATTTTTAAAAACGCCGCGGGACGCGGGACAAATTGTTCAAAAGCCGATTGTCCCGCCAAAAGCGGGATGTCTGGTCACTCTAGTTTTAACAGTTTTCCAAAGAAACTTTTTAGAGTCTTTATGTGATACCATAGTAAAGGGAAGAGTTTGCGCAGTTACATACCTGTTAACACGCCCCAGGGATTCTTCCAGGTGACAGAGATAAGTACTTGCAGCTTGTCCCAAAGAGCAGCTGAGGAGCTCAGTGAACACAGCGTGGAAGGGGTTGGAAGGAGTGACCTGTGTGCTGGGACTCAGCGCTCGGAATAAAATATAACAGGATGGAGAAGGCAGAGAAGGGACCTTCCATCCCACTGCAGCAGAAGCATTTTTAAATAGTGTTGCTTACTTTTCTACTCATGTTATGAGGATTTCATGGTCTTGGGTGGAATTATAAGATGAAGCTTGAGCTAGACCACAGCACTCCTGTGGACAAGAGAGGGAACCACAGGGAGGGAAACTGAAGGAGCTAAAAGAGGCTCTGGAGCAAATGTGTCCGTCCAGTCGGTGCCGCACGCCCTGCTCTCCCTGGTCTCACCTGGAGCCGCGCGCAGTGCGCGTACCTGGTGGCCTCCCACGCCTCAGGTCCTATGTGCCACCCTGCCACACCATCAGCTTCTCCAAGTGTCACGCTTCTTGTTCTAGAACTCTGCCAATGTGACCATTGTTCTTCTCACATAGCCACCTGATATACTTTGTGGATTTTTTAATTTGATATCTACTCAGATTTGATGCCTGTTTGATATTTTTAATTTTTTTTATGTCTCTCACACTGGAATAGAAATTCCAAGAGAGAAAAAGACTTTTGTGTGTTTATATTTCTATATGTTCTGTATCATTGGGAGTTAGTACCTGCCGGCTAAGGTACTCAATAGATCTTTCTTGGAGGGAAAGTATGAGTGAAATGGCACCACGATTTGGGCCACTAATATACGTAAGTGATATTTTAAAATAGATTATTCCTTACATCGAACTCCTTCTAGGTAGCCGTATCCTTTGGTCATAAGCAGAGCAGCTGCAGACCCACCTCACACCTCTGGGAGAAGTCGATGCCCTTTTCCTAATTTCAAATTAACCCAGAATTTCCAAAACAGCTCATCTGGATGTACATTCTCTTTTTAATTTTTTTCTTAAACACTACATAAGATTAAAGAATAGCTGCCATTCTTCCCCCCACATTCCAGCCCACTCACATTATTACTTTGATGTATCCTTGAAGAATTGGGGCGAGGGTCACATGCCAATCCCGGGTTACCACTCGCAGGCCCTGGCTGCTTCTGGAGAGGTTCCCAGCTGAGGAAAACAGAGCCAGGAGGCAAAAAAGAAACAAACTTAGAAAAAATGTTTCTAAGAGGGAATAATGTGAAGCTTTGTTTCTGTGATACAATTTAGACTCCTGGGTTGGGGATTGAGAAGTGATTTGTGAATAATTTGAATATGAAATGAAATTAAAGAATGGAAAATGGTGTTTGTTAGTTATTCCTCCAATGATGGAATAAAAATTGATTCAGAAAAATCATTTTAGAGAAAATTGGCTAAACCTTGTTTTTATTGTCTGGGGTTCACTGAGGGTACAAAGAATTAGGTTACCCTGCTTGCATCTGTTAGGTAAAGTCTCTCTTATTAATTGTGTCTCATCCCCAAGAGGTGAGCCCTACACTGTGACCCCCATTTCCCTATCTTCTCCCCTCTCTCTGCTCTCTCATTACCCCTCCCCCCCACATTGAATTTATCTGAGTTTCTTTCTTATGAGTATGTATTAAATTGTCTACCAGCTTCATATTAACATTGAGCACATTGGATTCTTGCTTCTCCATTCTTGTGATACTTCACTTAGAAGAACGTATTCTCACTCTATCCAGGTTAATACAAAAGGTGTAAAGTCTCCATCTTTTTTAATGGCTGAATAAAATTGCTAAAGTTCTGAAAATGATTTGAAACAATTTAAGATCTAGTAATACATCTGCAAGTGTTTCTAAGTGCGTGAGTGGTATAAATTACTAATGCAAAGTTTTAAAGTGGAATTTTGTGAGAATCATTTGTAGTGTCAAAAAGCATGTGTATTTTTTTTTTGTCTTCAATGATTTATTCCTTTACAGAGAACAGGAAGTCTAACATCCGCCTTTTCTTTCCCCTTTGTATCTACATTGTTTTCAAGGTGAAGTTCATTAGTGAGGAGGACAAGCTGAATCCTAGATTTTCTAGCTACAGAGGAGGATGAACAATGGTGAGGAATAGCTCATTCCTGAGTGGGTTTGGACAGGGGATCCCTGAGATCTGTCTCCTCGGCAAACCATTCTTGCCTTCATCCCTCCCCCAGGCAGAACGTGGTAGCAAGCCCAGCCTGGGAACGCTGACCGCTCATAGTACACGTCTGTTCTGACGGGGGTGGAATGTGCCTGGGTTAGTGTTGCTCATATCATCCTGGTTGTTAAATATTTAAAATATTTACCTTTCACTGCAGTTCTGAATTTTCTCTGAGGTGCCAGTGGTTCAGGGGGTGCTTAAGACTGAAGCTGTAACCTCAGCTGCAGAGAACGCTTTATGGGTGGGCAAGAGACCTAAGCCCGTCCAAGCGGAGAGACTCTCAGACTTCGACTGCCAGTTCCAAGACATAAATGTCCTTTCTTATTCTAGATGGTGTGAGGTACAGTTGTGAAGCCTGCAGTCACCCTGTCACCATGAGGAAAATAAGCCTGAGGAAAAAAACCTGAAACCTGGGAAAAGACAGAACAAATAGTGTCCTAGAGAAGCATAAGGAAAGTCCTGTACAAATTGTACCTGAAGTCTGGGGAACTTTTTGAACCACATTAGCAAATATATTCCTTTTCATGATTCAGCCAATTTGCTGTGGGCTTTTCATAACTTGCAACAAAAATAATGCTAATTGATAAAGAAGAGATTTATCACTGGAGAGGGAGATACGAGATGAGGGATAGTACTACTTTTGCAAATAGTATCTCAGATGCTCCAGGACGTAATAATATTTGCTGAGTGCTTATTATTTCTCGGTCACTTTACATTGTTATTAAATTCAATAACTAAAACTGTCCTATGAGAATACAAATATTATCTCGTTTATCCAGTGGGCCAGATAAAGTTCAAACAGAGTGCCTTTCCAGGACAGCCAGCCAGGTGATCAAACCAGACTGACACCCATGACTGCCTAACTCTCAGTTTTATGGTACGTAGACTCAGCATCCCGTCCACTCCACCTCCCCCTGCACTACACTGCTAAGAGTTGGCTGGGTTATAAAGGCCCTTGCCAGCCACACTGATGAGTTTTAGCATTTTCATTTGGGGGGAAGTAAGGGTACAGGGCTCAGCCCAGACTCTTTTGAGATTACATTGAAATCTGTTGACACTGTCCCTATGAAAGACATCCTTAATGCTCATAAAAAGAATCTTTTTTAGTATAATTCCAAAAGATGTATGTGATTCTATGAAGGCCATCCCTACCCACCGTAAAGTGTATTCTTTGCAGAACCATAGATAATGTTAAGTTAAAGAAATGTTATGGTCTGATCAGCACTTGCAAACGTAATTCTGGGGCTACCGGAGCCAATACTGGAAGGAAGAGTGGCCGCGCCAGGAAACCACGTTAGCAGTTTGGAGCAGAACTGCGTCTGGGTGGTAGCAAGGACATGAGGGTGGACTGCATCCCGGCAAGAGGGCCAAGGGGATGCCTAAAGTTTGAGACGCAGGAGGGAAGCAGAAGAGGGGTTGGGAGAGACAACAAGGCTCTTATGAGGCGGCCTGGCAGAGGGATATATTAACAGTTAATCAGGAGAAGAAATATAAATCAGTATTAGCAGGCGAGGGAATGAATTCAAACTGTCAATCTTTAGTAGAGGATAGAGCTTAGAATTTGGTTTTATATGACAGCTACGCCTTGATTAATGTGAATAAACAGGGAACAGAGAAGCAGGTATAAAAAGCATTATCTAAGAAGATGGTAAATGAGGAAGGAATTTGGGTCAAGAGAAAACTGAGGAGTACGTTTGCTTTTTCTCAAGAGAGTGTTTCAGTTCTTATGAAATTTGCATTTCCAAGGTCATATTAAATTGGGAATAAAAATGGAAACAGAATAAAAGAAACAAACTGTAATTTTCTGGGTTGACTTTTCCTTTTTCTTTCCTTCCCTCCCCTTCCCTCTCCTCCCCTCCTTATCTCTTCCCTTTCTGAGTCTCCCTCTGTCACTCCAGCTACAGTGTAAGGCATCCTCACAGCTCACTACACCCTCAAACTCCTAGGCTCAAGCAATCCTGATGCCTCAGCCTCCATACAAACTAGGTCTCACTCTTGCTCAGGCTGGTCTTGAACTCCTGATTTCTAGTGATCATCCCCTTTTGGCCTCCCAGAGTGCAAAGACTACAGGTGTGAGCCACTGTGCCTGGCGTATGGCTTGACCTTTTCTACATGCACCACATACTACACATGGAGTGGGATCCAGAGCTGAGTGTCTGCCCAGGGTACTGAGGTTATGCCTGAGTGCTGAGATGCTCTGCTTAAGAGGCACCTGGTCTACCGCAGACATCCTGCTCTGCTTTGTTGCACAATATCAGCTCTTCCCAGGGAGAAGAGGACACTCCTATGACTCCCTGAAAATAGAAACCCGAATCTCCCTGGCTCTTGGTTTATGCTGACACATGGAACCGTACATGAAAGTGGATGACTCTGTTGGCTTTTTAAAGCCAGACCTTCCTCCCAGATTGTCCATGGTGTTCACCTGGCTTCTCTGATTTCACACACCACATTTGTTGTTGCTGGAGTGCACAGTCTATAGGGGTTTCTTTCCTGGGAAGATATCACCACATCACTAATTTGCTTTCAGTAAAGATAGTAAAATGAAAATACACAGCTGAAAAACAGAAAGTATAAAGAAAAAGAAAAATTTTCAACATATCATTAGAATTGACCTCAAAATTCACATTTGGAGCTGGGCCAATTATGTACCAATATAATCCCTGCTACAAGCTTCCGATACCAAACATGTTTAGATTTCACGTGACTCTGAGAATCCTGTACCAAAAGCAGGGATGGAGTGTCAGAAACATCTTGCAGCAACCCACAGCAGCTTGACAAAACAAACAGAAAAAATAAAAAACCAACAGCCTCACACAGACAGCCGAGGATTCTTGGTGTCCTTCAGCCATGGAGAAGCACTTCCTGGGACAAATGCTTGATATCAACGGTGAGTGTGGAAGACTGGGGTTCAAACACCATGTGACAACTGGTAACATAGCCACAAATTCTCAGAGGGCACACTCTAGAGGGGGACTTTACCTATTTCTCAAATTTTCCAATCCCTTGGGTAGAGATGTAGTAATCACTGTGGGTAATTGTCACCTTACCAGAAAGCTTGTGTACTAATTTGCTCAGCACTGGCCCAGGAAAAAGTTAGGATAACTAGGTCAGGCCTTGTCTTCAACTCTCAAATTTATTATTCTATGAACTGTTTCACATAGTTATTAAGGAACTCCATTGGGCCTAAATTAGTAAAGACTATTAATGGTTTTTAGAAGAATACTTGGAAACTCCCTTTTTAGAATTCCTGTTATAATCAAGTCATCTGAGATTAATAGTATGCGCTGTTTTAAAATATTTTGTTTACAGAAGTAAATAATGGGCAAAGGTAATTTAGAAACAGGCTTTTAAAATGTGATTTATCTCCCCGTGCAGGGTACACACACAGTCAGGTTAACGGTTTTCTTTTCTTTCTTTCTTTTTTTATTAAGTCATATATACATAGATCATGAATACATTTATGCCTTTGTGGGATTCAATGTGTTGATTATTTGTACAATTGGAATTAGTACTTCCTACTAATTAACATAGCTTTCACCTCATTTACAATGGTTTTCATCATGTTTAAATTATTTCAAAATAACATATTTAAATAAATTCACATAAATAAAATGAATTCTTTGTAAAAGAATTTTCTTAGAAACAACAAAAAGGCTTAGCGCCTATGGCTCAAGTGGCTAAGGCGCCAGCCACATACACCCAAGGTGGCGGGTTCGAATCCCCAGCCCGGGCCCGCCAAACAACAATGATGGCTGCAACCAAAAAATGGCCGGGTGTTGTGGCGGGCGCCTGTGGTCCCAGCTACTTGGGAGGCGGAGGCCAGGAGACTCACTTGAGCCCAGGAGTTGGAGGTTGCTATGAGCTGTGATGCCATGGCACTCTACCCAGGGGGATAGCTTGAGGCTCCGTCTCAAAAAAATAAAAAGCCATTCTAATAGATGTGAAGTGGTAACTCTTTTTTTT
>CAUYQV010089795.1:0-36444 GCA_963574575.1 Galagoides demidoff
CAGGCGCCCGCCACAACGCCCGGCCATTTTTTGGTTGCAGCCATTATTGTTGTTTGGCAGGTCCGGGCTGGGGATTCGAACCTGCCACCTTAGGTGTATGTGGCTGGCGCCTTAGCCGATTGAGCCACAGGCGCCGAGCCAAGAATACATTTTAAACATGCAAAACAGCAGTCTGTTTCTGCTAAGTCACATTCTAGCTAAATGGATAATTGAGCGGTGAATGGGAGCTGCTACTCAGCTGCTAACCTGCAGAGTTTCCACACATACACACGCCCAAACTGCAGCAGAGCAATCCCCAGGAGGCAGAAAGCATGACTGATTTTTCCAATAAAGCTACACAAATCAATAATCCTTGTAGACGGAATGCTTGCATCTCTAACCATCTCAGAGTTTCATCTTCCTCTGCTATTCTTCCCAAAGAGGCCTCTATCTTTACCCTGGCACAGGTTCGTAATTCCGTACCACCAGCATTTAGCCTGAGTTCTTTTCCAGTTCTGCTGAACGTTACCTTTTAGAGGCCCTGCAATGCGTCTTGATTTAGAGATGCCTGGGTTTTATGCGGCTCTGGGAAATGTTGCTGAGCTTTTCTGGAGCTCCAATAAGTTCTGATGTATGGCTGTGCATGCCCGCATGATTAATGGCACATGCAAGGACTTGGAGCTTTCAGAGGTCACCCTGTGTGTACTGAATAACACAGCCCAGATCCAGAAATACCCTTGGATGAGAATCCTGGCTACACACACAAGCAACAACACTGCCTGCTTTCGATGACACTGCCAGAGACTTGATGCTTCTAAGGAAAGCACTTCCCCGAAACAAATTCAAGATAAAAAATGTGAATCATTTTGGTTTCTTGCCTGTTTCTTTATATAGTGTCATAGGATAAGTCAGAGGCTGAGAAAAACTAGAAGGCTGCAATGTTCATTTCTGACAGGACTTCCAAGTTCGGTGTCGCCAGCCCATGGTGTGAGGCAAATTAAACATCCGTGCAAAATATGCTACCGTGTGCAGTGCTGTGGTTGAGAATTTAAATGCACCAAAGTCAAGAGATTCGAAATGATGGTTCCCACAGCAACTATAACTCAGTTCTCTGGTGAATATAAAATTAACTTTATTGCAAAACATGCTGTTCAATTTACGCCTTAATCTAGTCATGGCAGAGTTACAGTTGCTGTGAGAACGCTAACTCCGAATTGTTTTGAATAATTAATTTAATGAAAAGTTGGTGGAAATGTGAACTCTGATGGAAAGTCAACTTAAATTTAGGGAAGTTGGCCAATTATGCCTATGCAGAGTAGCAGTGAGTCATTCGTGGAATCTGAGATGACTTACTGCACTCTTTGGCCCCGGGAACACCGGTAAGGCTTAGGGGGGATTGGATTGTCTTCCATCGTTGAAGACACTGCGTGCAGGTGATGACTTTCCCAACAGGTGAGGGTGGTCCCCAGGTGTGCCTGATTTCATATGGGGCTCCCAAGAAACCCTCTTTCTGCAACTACCTGGGGGGAAAGCAGGTGATCAAAATGGCACAATGAATAGGTCTGGTCTCTGTCAAGTCAATTATACTTTAGAGCTCACCTGCCCCTCTCATTGACAGGTAAGCCTTTTACACATTGCTTAACCTCTGAGCCAGTTTTCTCACCTAGAAAATGCTAAGACCCCTAATATCCCCACCTCACAAAATTGACATGAAAAGTAGATGAGAGAACACTGGGAACTTAGTGCTGGGACTGGCCGGTTTTGTGATCAGTACTCAATAAAGTTAGCTGGTATTAACCGAGAATGGGATTCAGTAAGTCAATAAATTAAAAACACGCACACAAAATCAATTATTTGGTTTTGCTAGTTATTTATGTCCAAACTGATTTGGTATAAAAACTGAGCCAGGGTGGTGCCTGTGGCTCAAAGGAGTAAGGCGTCGGCCCCATATGCTGGAGGTGGCGGGTTCAAACCCAGCCCTGGCCAAAAACAGAAAAAACAAAAACAAAAACAAAAACTGAGCCAGAAGACAGGTGGTGATAAAAACAGAAATTTCCTAAGGGATTGTGGGTCTTCTTCCCTAAGCATACTTACGGGTACTTCTATCGAAGTTCTAGAAATAAATCAACCTTTCATCTCTTCTACCAGATCCATATTTCTCTAGGCTTTTCCCCATTAATTCCTCCCCAGAACATTTTTAGACCTTTCTCCCCTAGATGAAATTTTAAAGCACAGATAAACCATATAGCTATTTGTGTCTTGCATATATATATACATATACTTTATATGTAAAAACAATAAGATTTTTCACCTCTTTAAGCCATTTTTCATCCTATTGGAGGTGATGTTATCCTCATCACAAATGCATGCACTAGGTCACAAGCAAAAAAGCATCTTTTGTTCAATCCCGAATGCTCTTGAACTTAAAAGAAACCCTTTACTTGCTCAGTGAGAATCTCGTCTACTCCTTCTTCTAACCCAGCTCTTCATTTCTAACAAATGGGCTATTTTGGCAGCCAAGAAACAGTATTTTTTGAAGCTAATTTGTGGTGGGTGCTCATTATTCTCTCACCAACTATTTTCCTTAGATATAAGATGGTTTGTTTTTGCATTTCTCTGTCTTAAGTGACTTGGGAGATGGAAGTGAGGAGGGAGGGCTCAGACCCGGGGAATCTCAAGCCAGCCAGCCAGCACTTACTGAGCACCTGCTGTATTCCAGGCTCCAAGGTAGGGGCACAATTTATGTTCTTTCTGAATAATGTTTTGCTTCTGGGTGCCAGGGTTGGCCAAACCAAAGGAATTGGCTCTGCCACAGACCACCTTTCTGGAGATGTGTTGCTAAGGTTTTAATAGGTAAAGCCACAGCTTGGGAAAAAAAACAAATTGAAATGCACTGTGCCCTGCCTACCAGCAATGTGTGTCTCTAGCTTCTGAAGCTATTCCCGCTTGGCTTTCAATACTGTCTTCATGCATCTGCCTCATGAGGCTCCCAGGGCCTTCTCCACCAGCCCCTCAAAGTCTTAGCTTATGGCTTTTTACCTCGCTGCAGTCAGTATCAGTAACATTTTAATACCTCCTGAAAGACAAGGGTTCGTGACACTGCAAGTGTTTGCTTTCCTGGTGGTCAGAAAATAATTTAGAGTTGTATTTGTGTCCTTCACCAGGAAGTGGCCTTACAAAAGCCAACTGTGTAACCTAATTGTATACACCCTCATATTAATCTGCAACAAAAAAGGAAAGGAAAAAAAACTAGGATTATGAACAGAAAACAAAAAGTTATTACTCTGTGTAACCCAATCTCCCTGGCAATGGAGACAGAAATTTAAATGTTGAGGTAAAGCCATTCCAAGAACACTGAGATCGGGAAGCCAGACACAAGTTAGAGTGACCTGTTGGTCCAGCAAAGTACACTTAGCTAAACTGACAGCTTATCTCAGCATCTTCTGAAGCCTGAGCTGGGCTGGATGTGTAAACTCTACTGGCTGAACTCCCCAGACCAGTGCCTCTGCCTATGTGGGCCTCACTAAGTTTCAGTGTTTGGCTCCAGGAGTCAATTTTACCTGATGGCTAGTCCCCCTGATGTGAATGGGCATTCTCTCTCCAGGCAGTCTATACACTGTGCAACCTGGTTCCTGTCACTTTACTGGATTTGGCAACACTGGGGATGTGTGTGTATGTCCTCCCTGACTTTTTCGAAGCACCAGAATGTATGCACCCTAGGCTATCAAGACAGAGATGGGTCTGACACAGTGCCCCACTAACTCCCAGGAAGGTATGTTTGTGAATGGGTGTGAAAAACACCATACAAATGATGACTGATTTATCGACTACTTTGAGAGGCATAATTAATGAAGATACAGAGAAGCCTCAGCTGACCTTTGAAAGCCTAAAGGGTTTTCATTCTGTATAGCCAAGTAGAAAGCACAAGTTGATTTCTGCAAAGGCAGCAAGAAAACTTGATTTCTCCCTGCATACCCAGGCAGCTAAAGAAATGGCTTTTTTCATCTACATTCCTTTTAATTATTCAATATTGATTTCAATCTACTGGGAAGAGCTAAAACATCATGCTTGATTCTGGATGCTCAATCAATTCCTGGTTCAAACTAGATCAAGGAGACATTTCCTATGACTTCCGCTGGATCTTGAAAGTTTTCATCCCTGGAAAAGGCAACTTTCCTTTGATTCTAAAGGAGAGTGTCCTGATTCGTGGTATCAGATGGGAATCCGGTGGATATGTCAGCCTTTGTAGTAGTTCCAAAGTCTAGCAATCCTTCCAACACATGCACTGAAAATGGCCAGGTGTTTCCCTGGGTTTGCATCTGCCTCTGAAGGGTGTTTATGGCATGGCTGCATGCAGAGAATGTGAATGATTATAGTAGAGTATCACGCTGGGAACTGTTTCCTGGAATCAGTAGCCCGATCTGAGGCAATTTAGAAAGAAGAGCAAGGCAATCTAGAAAATTCAAGATACTTGTGCTGTGCTATCCTGTCCTGGGAAAAAGATAAACAGGTTTATACTGTTGGGCTGGGGTCTTCTCTCAGGGCAGTCCTTGGGTGAATTCTCCTGAATAGAGCAGGATATAGAGCCTATAGGTCCAGGGGAAGTGGGGTAGGGGGGCCTGCAGCCCCAGGGACAGCTCTTGGACCCACTCACAGAAGGGAAAATGATGACTATGGGGCTCTATCCAGGGCTACTCAGAGAAGATTCTTCTTCCTGGCCTCCACTGCCCTGCTCTGGCCCTAATCCCTATTTTACATGACCACTCCTGTTAACCTATTGTAGCCCAAGAGAGAGCTGTATGCTAGCCCTATAGGGAGAAGACTTCGTAATTATCATTTTAACAGTCCAAGAGAAGAGAAAGGAACAGAGGGTTCCCAAGCAGCACAATGTATCAGGCACTGTTAGCAAAGTACAAGTATCCAGAGCCTCGAAAATACCCATTTGGTTTTGAACACTCTCAAAAGTAGATTTCAGAGCATGGCATTAGACCAATGACCGATGCAGAGACGTGTGGTGATGGGTGCAGATGTTCCATGCTGGTCCGGCCGAGCAGTCGGGTGGGCGCACACATGCACACACAGACGTGTACACACTCATGCACACAACAGGAACTAGCCACTGGCTTACTTTTCTGATATTTTGAGATTTGGGTTTTAGCTGTTAATTGGAGCAGATAGAAGGAAGCTCAGAAGCCAAAAAGGGCAGCTGAGGAGGCAGGAATGGGAAATTCTGCCCTTGCTTCCCGGATGCTGTATTCGCCAACTGTGTAGACCATGGATTTATACCAATGAGTCCACCTAGCTGCCTTGTGTAAAATGCTTGCTGTCACTGTTCCTCGTGTGTTTTGGGGTGATAGCTACCTGCCTACCTCACAGGCTTGCTGTGAAGTTGACTGAGGCAACACAAAATCTTTTGAGCTCCTTGGAGAAAATTCACCATGCAAGTGCAAAGTTTTACCATTGTATCATGGTAAGGAGACTCCCACCAGCTTAAACCACTAACCAAGGAGAGTTGGGGCATCATACGAAAGAAGCCAAAGCTATCCCAGTCTCAATCCAGGCAAATGATATTTCCTCATTCAATACGCATCCTTCCCTGGAGATGTCAGTGGTCCATTTGGATGGCTGGTCCATTTGGCCCTCCCGTCTCATTTGAATGGCCTGAATAGTATTTTAATACATTTTGAATTGCTTGCCAACACTTGAAAAGTGGGAAAGTCAGTACAACAATGCCATTGTCTGACCTCTATTGAAAAATTGGAAATTTTAGAAAAATAAAGCTTGCATTACTATGTGGCAAGTTGGATCTGGGTCGAGTTTTCCCTCCATAGATAGGATGTTCACTTTCTAGCTTATTACCACTCCTTGCTCCCGCACACCCTGTTTAATGCACTCACTTGACACTGTTCTTTTCTCACTTAGGTAGGGATATGTGTTTACAACTCTTTCTATCGGTTCTGCCCTCCCTCCCTTCCGCAAGTCAACAAAGAGCCTGAATTCACAGTGTACTCATTATCCAAACAGAGACCAGGTCCCCTGACAAAGGAAAAGTCTGCCCAACCGTCTCCACCAGGGGCAAATGAGTTGAGAACTTGACTGTTCCCACTCTCACCCCGTACTAGGAATTCCACCTTAAAAGCTGAAATTTTTTTTTTTAACTTAGAGATATCCAAGCAGTAATCCAACTAAATTAGATTATAAGCATCTGAAGGTTTTCATAGTAAATAAAAATATAGATATAGCTAAGAGAAGATGAGATTTAATTAATGAGTGTTATTTAACAGAACAACTCGTGCCATATATGGGGGATTAAAAGATAAAAAAGGATAGGAGGGAAAATCAAATTTTAATGAGTTGCCATCTTTATTTGATTTAACTAAGTTCCCTCCGTTGTTGAGAATATGAACGTGTTAGAGGGCGTCATCTGTGTGTATCTACACAATTTGATACCACTTTCTTTTACTCAATTACCTTGTGTTACAAATGAATTTAAACTCCCATTGGCAGTTAAAGGCTTCCATCCTTAAGGTGATCTTGGGAAGGTGTGAGAAAGAGTCATTGTTGAAAATAAACCAAAAATTATTGGCAGAAACACCGGGCAGGGTGTCTTGGTTTTGAAAACAACAAAATCTCAACTGGGCAAAAACACAGTTGAGGTCTGAAGCTCCTCACACTAGCAGCCTCTGCCAACCACCTATTTCATGTCCTGCTGTGTTGGTGAGAAGGGGGCCCGTGTGTCACGTCCAGTCCAGTGCTGGCCTGTGGCAGGTGCTCAGCAATGGTTACCTGAACGAGTGAAGGTATCATCATTGCTCATCGGGAACCAGACCGGGAAATACGAACCCCAGATACAGAATGGATGACACCTGCATGGCTTCCTTGTGGGTGTTTAAAACACCTGTGTTCCTGCAATTGGCACTCAGATCCTAACTAACTGGGCCATTTCTATACCTCTTCCTGCTTCCCTCTCACTCCCTGTGCTCTCCTTTCCTAAAGGAACAGAAGCCATGTGTCCCAACAAGCTCATCCTGGAAGAGTGAACTAGAAGGAAGGCCACAGCCTCCTGAAGCACATGAAGCACAGCTCCCCTGCTTCTCTTTCTGGAACTTTGGGCCCTTGGCCATGCATGGTTGGGTGCCATCTTGGTGGCTTCCTTAGCCATTCACTCTGTGGAGACTATGGTGAAGGGATGAAGGTGTGGCATTCGTGATTTTTAAGTGAACATTTATGGACCATCAAGAGCTGTGTTAAGCATGTCCCGAAAAGGGAAATCTTCATAATAGTAGGACATAGATATTATTAGCTCCAATTTTCAGATGGGAAGTGCAGCCACATGGAAGATATACAATTTGTCCACGGTCACCCGACTTGCAAGTGATGGAGGCTGGACTTGACACCAGGCTTGTTTGACTCTCAATCTCATGCATTTAATCCTGACCCTTCACACTCCCCCTGCTGCCCTAACCTTGGAATGCACAAAAATGAACAGTAGTAAGGCATTGGCAAAGGACGTTAACAGTTACCAAAGGTGAAAGATGTTATATCCTACAAACATAACGTGGGAGATAATCCAGAGTTTGGAGCGGGCTTTTATGTGTATTATGCACTTAAAACTGTTTAATTCTGGGTAGACTGTTTTCTGAGTGAGATTTCTCTAGGATATGATAACATTTCCTGCTTTAGACCCCCAGAGAGCAGGTGTGTAAGGGAATGGATACACATCTTTCTTGGCCCCATTAAATGAAAATAAAAAGTTAAATCAGTTTATATTCAAAGTAGAGTGAGAAGTTGATAGCAACATGCTTAAGGGACCCAACTCGACTCGTCTGCATTCCCTGGATTAATGGACAAAACCTAGTTTCTTGCAGTCTCTCCGTTATCTTCAATCTCTCATCATGGGAATTGCAATCATCAGTGACATTCCAGCTTCCTGGGCTCACAGTCCTCACACAGAGAAACAATCTCATTGCCCTGTTGCAGAGACGCTCTCTGCAAAGCAGCAGCCATGCTTTGACTTTCATGTCATCTGAGAGCGTGTGTCTGGTACAGTAACAGTGGCCGGTGATCGACAGCCTGCTAACTTGTTGGAACAGAATCAGGTACAAACATTTCCTCTGTGCTTGCGATTTTATAAAGGTTATTTAAAAAGGTTATTTCATAATCTTTGGGGCTCCCTGCCCCCCAGCATTTTTTTTTTTCCTAGCCACCTAGACAGGGCTGTCTGGCAATCCCTCTTGAAGTTAAAGTCTAATTTTTGATATAAAGAAATGCAATTCACACTTATCAGAGCCCATCACTCTGCTTACAGCTTTAGACAGATGACCCGTCTGGGCCACGCTCTAACCAACTTCATTGCTAATTTGACCAGGTGCTGCTAAACTTGGAATCTGTAGCCCAGGATTCTCTGCTCCTTTAATTCCTCCTGGACAGCAATTATGTGGGGCTCTCTGTCTCTAGCCCATTGGTTAACCCTTCTTTTCTCTGGGGTCTTGCAGGACGTAGTTTTTGTGATGTTCAGTTTGTGCTGTGTGGTGCTGGGTCTCAGGCATGATTAGAGGAGCAGCCTCAAAGAGCCGTGCCAGAAACTGCTTAGAACCTGGAGTCCAGGGGATATGCAAGCAGTTCCCTCTCCATTCCAACTGTGACTCGACTATTATGAAGGAGGGAGATCACAGGGTCTCTTATATTTGCAGTTGAGCTGGCTGAAAATGAAGGCAACCTTTCACCTGAATGAGGAGAAAAGGAATTTTCTTAAAGAGCTGCTTGTCTAAATGGCAGAGCTCCTGACTGAGTCTAAACTGGGATTCAAAGACCCTTTGGGCTTGGAAAACCTCTAAGCATCCTCCACTCCCCAGGGTGGAGGGATCATGTTGGAGGGTGAGGAGTGGTGAGGGACACAAAGGACGCTGTGGTGTCTGTTCCACAGCCCAGCCCTGGGACAACGCCTTGATGTATAGGAGAGACACTACGGGTGAAAAACGAAAGCTTGTTTTCTCACAGGGACTTTGGGCCAGTTCATCCCGTGGGGAGGTGTGTATGCGCCTCCACTGTGCAAACACAGTCGGACTGCAGGAGTGGGCACTGACCGTGCTGGCTGGCACTAGAGACCACACCCCTGGCAAGGACCCTGGCTGTGGGGAAGGGCTGCACGAGTCCCCACAAGTGGATTTTACAGGCGGTACATTTCAACAGAGGGACCGAGCTTGAGGAATTCACATGAGCATGGGAGACACCCATGGAAACATCTAGAAACCCTTGGGGTGGGAGGGAAGAGCAAGTTTGGCAGTTGGGATAGGCCAGAGGGGAGGTGAATTCCCTTATTTGTGAGACAGGCTTGTAGGCTTAGAGTGATCTGTCTGTCTTAGGATAAATCTCCTGAAATGTGTTTCTGTTCTAGCTTGAAAATGTCTTATGTTACCTAGGAGTCTCATTTTGGCTCTCATCCCGACTCACTTGGAAAAGTATATAAACCTCTGCTGAATTAACCTTCTCACTTGATGCTTGTTGGCCACAGGGAGTCACCCGCAGTGATCTGGCGACCGAAAGCAAGTGATGCCACCCTGAACCGCAGAATGAAGTTATATGCGGAGAATCCCTTGGTGACAGCCGTAGGGAAATACTAGACTCACTCCTCACAGACCGTAGTAATAATAACAATAATAACAACCAATACCCACACTGGCTGGTAGCGTTTCATTACTTGGCAGATGTTTCATCTTATCATTGAGGACCAAAGAGGCCTCTCCCTTACTGATTACAATGAAAATGTGTTTTTTAAAACAAACGCTTTACTTAAAACTAGGGATACTTTTTTAATTAGAGGAAAGATTAACTAAATGCGTTTTCTCTTGTAATTTAATCCATTCTAATTACCCTGAGACTGTTTATGATGAAATACTTAAATTTCGCCTAGCTGCTGTTTTCATGCGGTTTCTTTATTACTCACACATGGAAAAGTTCAACAATGGACAATGAAGTGGGTGCCTTCTGCGGGTCTGATTACAATAACGCCTAGAAGTGTATGATAGAAAGGATAAGAAGGAAGGCAATAAGCCCCAGTTTTGACTGGCAGGTTTTCAGAATGATGGTATCCTGTTTTCCAAAGGCAATAAAGGCAAGCCTTTTAAAAAGACTTGGGAAACAGAAGGCTAGGAAAGTAGACGGTTGGTAAAGATTGAACCCTATTAGGCAGGCAACTCGGGAGGAAATGAAAAAGCCGTTTCTTACAGGAACATCTGGGATATCCTGTGTGGTTCCTGATAACCCAGGAGATGAGCCAAGGACTCGCAAAGACGCCCCAGATGTCACACACGGTCATGCTCCAAGAAGTCAAGCAATTGCAGTGAGGGAGGAAGGAGGGTCACCGTGAAGTCTGTTGGGCTGAATGGGGACAGGGAATCAATGAGTCTTGATTTTCCAGAAGGCGTGTGTGCTACTTGATCGAGTCAGAGTTGGGTCTGCTGGGTTACTCCTTGAGGTACTGAACTAATGCAAATGTAATCTGGCATGAGGAACGAAAAAGGGTAAGAAAAGGTGCCAGCAGGACAATGGGTTCTAAGGCATTGCCAAGGCAACATCCTTGAACTTGAGAAATGCCAGATTTCTGTGTCCATGTATAATACAATTGGGCCATTTGGTAAAAAGTAAGCAGGTTCAGTTCCAGGTAAGAGAGGCGGTTTATGTTTGTAAGAACCAGATGCCAGCAGGTTGCAGTGCCAATCTTTGTTTGGAAAATGGATAGTGTGTAGGTGTTGTTTTTGACGTGTAACTAACTGCTTGATGGATTGGAGGCAGATTTGTGGGGGAGGCTGAAGGTAGAAGGAATGTTGTAATGAGAATTTTATTTTGAAGATCTTCCCTTACCCTTTAATTTATCCTATATTGGTACTAGACAACGATGGTGATGATGACAATAATTTACCTTCATTTGGCTCTTTATGGTAGGCCCTGTGCCAAGTTCTTAACTTACACCCAGGTGAGAGACACACTACTTAATATCCCCAGTGTACAGGCAAAGACACTCTGGCAAGTAAAGCTGCCAGGAGTTGATCTCAGGTAGACAGACACAAAACCGGCTATGTTCTTAGGCACTTTGTTATCCTGCCTGCACTTCCCAAAGCCAAGGGAAGTAGACATAGATGGATATACCGTCTCTTTTCTTTGCATTAAAAAATATACAGTAGAACCTCTGGAAGTTGACCACCCAAAGGACTGTAACAACCTGGTCCAGACATGGAGATGGCCAACCTAAGGAACTAGGCCTACAGTACATTGAGTACATGTGGTGCAGGTCCAGTCTGAGAAAGTTAGGTCGACTGAAGGAGGGGTCAGCTATGTAGGTTCTATTGGAAAATGATAAAGTGTGGTCTGATGACTGAACGTAGGCTAGCAAGTTTTTCAATGTACAAAGAGATTCCCTATAGGTAAACTGGATGTAAATTGGAGCTGAGATGAGCAGATAAACAAACTAACAAAAAAGTACCATTCACTACCCTCAATAATTCAACACTCTGCTGTACCTATCCCTTGAATATAAAGTTTTCTGTGTGTATTAAGGCAGCCTATACAGAAAACCTGCCTTACAGAAGAAAGGCTTGATTGCATTAGAATGGCCCATTCATATGATTCTGCATCAAAAGTAATGAAAACCTAGACATGGACAGGTCCTTAGAGATCAGCTCGCTCAAGTGTGTTCTAAATTCAGTCAATCACACGCTGTATTCGTGATATTTATAATATCTGCGCTATTTACTTAATATTTTTCTTTAAATTTACTCAGGCCTAATATCACTTCCTACTTTTGGCACATCCCTAAGCAATAATACCTGTATAATCATGAATTTGATGTGCTAGTTATATTTTTCCTAACACTGTACTTATTTTTAAAAGCCTTACATAACTATTCAATAAGGTATATTTCTACATCAATGAAAAGCATCTCAGGATCGTGTAGCATGCCCTGGAAGGCAGTTATGTAGTCTAACCTTTTCACTTGCCACTTAAAGAAACTGGGATCAGGAAGGCTTGGTGACTCGCTGTAGAACACACAGAATGTGGCGGAGACAAGTTCAGAATACAGACATCCTTCTATGTTGCCAATCTATTTTTCATGATATCACCATGAATGACATACCAAGTGAAAAGAAAGGTGTGTGTCTCAGATACCTGAAGGAGTTCAGCTCTCTAGGGCCCTCTGTATTTTCCATGATCCTTTAACATACAATCTTTAGTGCATATTGCAAGATTTGAGACTCACACACTTGGAAGGAACGTTGGTTCTTTGGCAAGGCTTAAGTGCAGAGTGCTCACTGTATGCAGGCGAGGCATTCTTACTCTTCTGTGTTTTCTTTTAAGTCTGGAATCTTCCTTATGCTAACTCACATCCATGGGTTATGTTCCAAGAGTTTCAAACTGCTTTTAGTTCCTTGCCCTTGGGAAGTCAGGAACACCTTCTATAAAGCTATTGACTAGTTGAGTCTGGCCACTGTGGGCCACAAACCAATGCAAAGGACGATCCAAATGACTGTCTCCCAACCAAGCTGAAACATTAAGGATTCTTCCCTTTTTTTCCTTTCTGACAGGCGCTCATCACACAGACAACTATTACTAAATCATGTAAGGAACAACTCCGTTTACACTCCAGAATGAACGCTCAGGTCATTGAGTTAGACAACGTATGTTACAAACTACAGCCTGTCCATTTTCCAACTGATCCTGAAAGCCCTTCTTCACCAGGATACGAAAGCCAACATTTTTAGTGATAAGAATCTTACTACTTGTAAAGCAGTTATTTTCTTTCATTGTTTTCTTTTTGATGTGAAAGTGTATTCTTATAACTTCTGCTTTCCAGTGCTTGTTCTGGGTTTGGATAGAAAACCTCAGGCAGGCTTGTCTGACCCAGACTCAAGGGGAATTTCTGGGCACATGAATGCTTCTTGATTTGCAATGAGAAGGCTCACATTTTGGCCAAATTGTAGGGGAACAAATCAGCTGTGAAACACCTTTTGCACTCTGCTAAAAGTTTGTCCATAATTTTTAACAGTGGAAGGCCATCATTTCATGTTTTCACTTGGGGGGGGGAAGGGACTTCAGGAGAGTTCCATTCGGAGCCCCTGGAGGAATAGGTTGATTAGTGAATTAGTGAATTAGTGCCTCCACAGACCTGGTGGTAAAGATGGCTCCACAGTGGCTAATTTCATCTGCACTTGATCTCATTGTAGAGTCATGAAAGCTCAAATTTCAAGGACAATAGCTATAAGAACAAAAAGTTTCCGTAACTTAGAATGAAACTGGAATGAGATGCAGCTGTCCTCAGTTTGAAGTTAGTTCATCTGACTGTCACTTTCTCTCCAACCTGTTCCCTATTGTTCTGAAGCGTGCCCCCTCTCTCTTGGACTGTGACCCTGTCTACTCCTGATGACAATCACTTAATCAGCACATCAGATTATCGCACGGCTGGTTTTACCTTGGGTAAAGATTCATTTTCCTTATTAACATTACAAGAACCTGTTTCTTTCCCCAATCAATTAAAGAGGCAAAATAGAAAGGCCCAGTGCGATACAGGGAAAAGAAAACTGTTCTGACTTGTGGCACCGGGGCGGGTCACTCAGCCCCAACGCGGGTCCTAGGAATCAAGCCCTCGTGATCCTGAAACACACTGGAGGTCAGAACCACAGAGATAAAATACACAAGTCAGAATAACTCTTGCAGATGTTACTCCCTACTTGGATATCAAATAGTTCACCCAGGGTCGGAAAGTGCCCGGGGTTGGTAGATTTCGTCTGTGGCTTAGTTTGCATTATTCACAGTGACTGTCCCGACAGCCTATATTCAGGAGATATTGTAACAGTCCACAATTAACGTTTAGCGTCCCTCCTTGCGTTTCCTGGCAATAAGAATGTTGGCTTCTCTTTGTGTTTTACCCAAACTATTGTGCTCACAAAGCACGCTAACCTCTACTTTATCTCTTCATGATATGAGATACTTATCTAAGTTTACCGTAGTTCATAGTGATTTTGACCTAAAGGAAATTCTGTAGTTCCTTCATGCGCCGGTGTTATAGCCTTTGAGGGACCTTTTGCCATCAGTTCCCCGTGTTAATAAGGGTTGGTGGTAGAGGCGGCATGTGATACGAACAACCCATTTTAAGATTGTTTAAAGAATAAAACTCTTCTAAACACATAATGTGCTTTCTGATTTATTCATAAGAGTAAACTTGTGGTCTATCCAAATAATGCTAATATATTTCAAAGATACACGGGCACTGTGGCTGATTTAGATTCAAAATGTATTTCTTATCTACACAATCCTGTAGATTTTAGCCAGACCTTGTTAGAGAGAGGTAACATAAAAATCAGTGCCTGGTAGAATCTAGTCTGCCAGTGAGTTAGCTCTAATAGCTAACATCAAAATGTTATACCTCGTATTTAAATCTTTAGCAATCTGTACTAAATTTCCAAGTAGAAATAATTTAGGTACAAATTCCCAAAATCCAGAATCCTGAGAGTAAACTGCAGCCTATCCAAATAATGCTAATATATTCCAGGGATAGAGGTGACTTGTGGCACTTGACCTGACCCAGGTAGGTCCTGGTGCTCCCACTTGACTGTTAGCTGTCTGTGCTTTCATCCTCATCTTCCTCCCTCCGTCTCCTTGTTTCTTTCCGTACCATAAATGTAATCCATAAGTGACGTGAATTGTTCCACATACTATTTGCAGTGACCCCCCCAAGAAAACTACCTCACTACGACCTTTTGAAAATAGGCCACAGACAGCCCCCGTCCTTAATACTAACCACCCACAATTCTGCCTCACTCCAGATGTCCCCCTGTTTGCTGTCTAGGTGTCATTTCACTTTTATTCATTTCCATTTTCCAAATACAGCCTTTGAGGCTGTGTTCGGAAAGGACCAAAGAGTATCCCTCTCCTCTCTGTCAGTATCCCCAAGGAGAAGGACTCATTCTGGGCTTGTAAATGGTGGCATTTACTTTAAATGGAATGACAGTAGTGTCTGCTCAAAGTAAAAGACAGGAAACTCCAGGAAACAGCTTTGGGAGCCAGAGGTTGAAAAGCAAAAGAAGCAATTATGCGCATACAAACATCTCTCTAGGTTTTGAATAGCAAATCTCACCAATCAAAGCATGTTGGCCTTTTTTTGAGAAAACCGCAGTGAACATTACTCTGAGGAGATGGCACATATCCTACTACTAAGACTACAGAGCCCCGATTTCTCCCAAGAAAAGGCTTTGGTGCTAAAGATCGTTTTAGCTCACATAGCACGAACTCTAAAGTCACAGGAGATCGTAGTTTGGAGTCAGAGACTTTCCTGGACCGTCTTCACTTAGGGAGCTTTGCCTGGCAGACCAGTTTGCGCTTTCTCTATGTCTGTCCGTCAGCTCACAGAGATGTGAAATTTGAACAGAACACCTCAAGCAGCAGAAACACCTTTTCCAATTCATCTCACCCAAAGGGCTAGCTTGACCGAAACCTCTGTGTTCAATCGTTGGCCACATCCTCACCATTCTCCACTGAGACCAAAGTTGTTCCCTTCCCATCTCGTTTTCAAAGGTCTGGGAGACATTTTAACTCATCTGCTGCTCTCTTTCCTGTGATGTTTGGAGTTGGCCCCTGATAACCTCAGGCCACCAGTGGTGTCCTTTACTTCATAGGGGGTGTTAAACTGCCTCCCCTGTCTCCATTAAGACTTCTGTCACTCTCTCATGTAGGGTCCAGCCAATTGTTTTCTGCAAAGGGCCCATAACATGTGGCTGTACAGGCCACACAGGCTCTGTCCTCATTGTGCTGTGCTAAGATGTAGCCTGGAAACTGTCAAGACATCACCTGATGGGTGTGGCTGTCCTCTAATAACAGTTTGGAATTGGAATTTCATACAATTGTCACGTGTCAGAACTATTTCTCTTTGGATTTTTCTCCTACCTTTGAAAAAACGTAAAAGCTATTCTTAGCTTGTAAGCCATAGAAAAACAGGCAGCAGGCCAGATCTGGCCCCCTGGCCGTAGTTTGCAGACTCCTGCTCTAGCTGTCTGGACTGCCCTCTTGGGAGCTATTTCCAGAGTAAAGACAGGTTGTAGGCAGGAGAGAGCCAGCAGGCATCACTGTGGGAACATATCCTGGCCCTCTTCCTCCCAAATGTGGGGAGAGGGAAGCAAAGGGGAGGCGAGGTTGTATTGTATGAGTTGAAAGTAAGGTTGTTGATTGGCAAGAGCTTCTGAGGGGGGAGCACTGGGGGCAATGGAGATATGAGGGTGGGGGAAAGTCTCTATTGAAATCACACCGGGCATGCAAGAACATAGAGAGGAACGCCCCTGATGAGTGGAAGCTATTGTAAGAACTGTCTTGCTATCGGGCTGTGCGCAGCCCTCCCTTAAAAATCCTCTGAATTATCCCTCAGACTCTGCAGGGAACTGAAGATAAAAGCGGCTGCAGGGGAGCAGGACCTGGAGAGTCATTGAGAGTTTGCAAAAACAATTCACTGCCAACAGACTGTCCCAGCAGGGTCCCAGTGCTATGGTTGTGGTCCTGATTAGTATGCTGCCCCTCGGATGCCCAATTAGATGGGACTGGGGAAACTTCATGCAGACTTAGACTTTGTCTCTGCTTAACCACCCAAATGAACAGCATGGGAAACTGAGTCCGATCTTATAAGTCAGTCCTGGGCAAGCTCCTAACCCCGTCTCTTAGTCCAAGTGGCCCATCTGTGGCTGGTTTTTTTTTTTTTTTTGAGGTGGAGGAGGGAGGCTAGGATAGAGGGAAGGATCCAAAACTAGATGATTGGAAACCGAGGTACTTTCCAGGGGGCAATTAGTAGTTTGGTTGGAGACTTCCCTGAGAGTTTCCATGCAGGAAAGTGAATTAACCAGCTTGACCTAATTAAACAACAAAAGCAAAAACTGGAGGTGAAATGATGTGGACTACTCTGTCATCCCAACTGTCTGAGAGACGTGGACAGCCACGCAGCACCAGCTCCCAACTCCTCCATCAAAGGAATAATCAGGAATAGTCAACCAAATTGCAATAATGATAAAAACCAAACAAAAACGGAAACGAAGCAGCTTCCAAAAATATTCTTGGTTACGAAGCTAGTATAGAGAGGTGGCTACGTGAGAATGAAATGGGACCAGCAAGGACACATTTCATGATGGTGCTGGGGACAGAGAGGGTCGGGAGTCCAATGAAAAAGCCTGGGCCGGCAACATGATGCACAAACCTCTTCCCGTGGCACCTGGCTACCCAGGAATCCTGGGAGTCCTTTCTGCATCTAACCGGGTCTACAGTGAGTTCACATTATTATTTTTGTTTTGTTTTTAGCAGGCCCAGGTTCAAACCTGCCAGCTCCGATGTACAGGGCCGGCACTCTAACAATTGAGCTACAGGCACCCAGCCTAGTTCACATTGCTGCCAGGGAGCAGGGTCCAGTGATCAAGCCAGTTGGGAGAGGCTTTGAAAAGAGCAGAGCTTCGGACCGCAGCGATGTGGGGGTGCTTGCAACCTCCAGGCCCTGACAATTTCCCATGTGTGTGCATATCTCCCACCCCCAGATCGGTTGTTTGGATGGGTTTTCTTATCCGTTACTGTTCCTTTCCTCCCAATCTGGAATCCTGGAAAGAAGGGAAAGCCTTTCCAATAAAGGATCTCATTCTCCCCTTTCCCTATCCCCTGGGAGATTTGGAGAGGCAGCAGGAATGTTGGAGAGCACTGTGTCCCTGAAGGAACAGCCAGTTGCAATGCGCGACCGTCACTATAGATCTACGATTTATGAAAATAAAGCAATATGTGCCTGTTTCGGTGCCTGCCGTTTGCCTACCAATGGTGCAGTGTTCACCATTCCAGCCCTCTCGGCATTCACATTTGCCATCTTTACAGGTCCCGTGCTCAATGCAGCGGGGGTGGCACACGCGCTGGTCACACGCTGCGCCTGTCCAGCCCTCTTCACAGCGGCAGGCTCCCCCGATGCAGACGCCGTGAGTGCCACAGTCTACTGAGCACACTTCTGGAAGAAAAACAATGATTACAGCTCAACACCGCAGCTGGTGAAACCCTCCATGGAGGCCAGACCACACAGACGTGGCTCGGGCCCCTGGGGCAGGCCCCCGAGGCCTGGAAGCTCTGTCACCTGGAGGCTTGTCTCTCACTAGCTGAGTGTTGATTCATCATTCTTTTTTTTTTTCTAGAGCAGTGGTTCTCAAAGTGTGGCCCGGGCCCAGCAGTATCAAGTGCGGCCCCACATCCCAGCAGATCACCTGGGATCTTGTTAGAAATGCAGTCTTACGCCTTGGTTGGACAGAGTGAATTAAAAACTCTTGAGAGTAGGGCTCTGAAATCGAAATTTCCTTACAACGGGTCCTCCTCCAGGCAGTTCTGAGACTCAATGGAGCGTGAGAACCACTCTTCTAGAGATTGAGACTTGCAGGGGAGGCCTGGCAGCAGGTCCGGTGTGGCGAGGCTAACATGGAGGTACCCACCTGAGAAGACCTATCTTCTCTGGCGCACCTGACTCCTCAGCCAGCTCAGATTCCTCCCTCACAGGACAGCCCTAACCGACCAATCCTGAAAGGCCAGGCGGGGGCCCCACCGCTCCCTTCCCGTGATGACTGCAGACCCACCCTGACCCAGATCGGCACCCTGGCGGTAAGAATGACCACTGGTGTTGTGCTGCGTTTACACAGCCTCTTTCTCAAAGGAGCTCAAAGTCTTTTGTGCTTGGGGAGGAGACAGACAGACAGATAAGCACTCTCTGGCGTTCCAGACCTCTCACTCGAGGACAAGCACGAGCCAGACATTCATCCTTGCATCAGCCTACCGAGGGAGGCATGGGTCACCATGCCAGGAGAAGGGAAGCCGGATAGGGGTCAGTGACTCACTCAAGGTCACACAGCACATCCCTAGCACAGTTGGGCTTTGGCTCTAGGACCGCTGCTTCTTCCCACCCTCTGCGAAGCTTTGCCAGGACCACCGACATCAGAGTCGAAGCCAGAGTCGAGTGGGCTGAGAAGACATCCCAAAATAGCCCATTTTAACTGACTTTTTTTTTCTTTTTGGAATGAAATATTCATTTCTTTCCCATTGTAGGCAAAGCTTCACATACATTCCCTTTCCCAATTGCCATGGCAATCTGACAGCTGTCTCACTACCCAGAGGAAGGGGGCGGAATGATGAGGGCTTGCTTGGAGAGGCACTTGTCAGTGTGAACAGAACCTTTCTCGGAAAGGTTGGGGCTGGCTTGAACTGTTGAACTGTTCCATTTTTAAGGTCACTCGGGAGGTAAGACACATACTCTTAATTTTAAGAAAATAAAGTGTACAGGACAACTTCCTCACTTTCCCACCACTGGAGTCTCGCAGAGCTTTAGAACAAGGTCACACAGCACCCCGGGATGTTCCATTCGTTTTGTCTGGGACCGGATTGTTCTGTTTTGTTTTCTGGTACCTTTGGGGGGTGTACCTATAATGTAAATGGAAGCATCCCTCCTGGGCCCCTCACCCATGTGCCGTGATGGAACCAACAAAGTCTGAAACCAACCTAGTGTTTCTTTTTTCCCCTCAAAGGTCACAGACTCTACTACTGAGGAGAAGAGAGTGAGAAAGGCGTGATGTGACTGGCTGAAGTCCCCGGGTCCCAGGCTAAGTGTGAAGTGCAGGTTCCCATCCCCCTGAGAATGGGGTAGAACACAGGACGCATAGTGCTGGGACGGGAAGGAGGAAACCTCCTGGCTTACCAACAGAGCAGTCGGGACCCATCCAGTTGGGATCGCAGCTGCAGAGGCCTGTGTCGGGGAGGTAAGTGCCATGCCCACTGCACTGGTCCGGGCACTGGACCCTCGCCAGCTCACAGTTTAGACCACCCCAGCCAGGGCTGCAAAGGCATTCTCCATTCACACAGACCCCGTGGCTGGAGCAGGTCGGATCCAAGCAATCAACTGGAAAAAACAAAGAGCAAAGGAATCGATCACCTGGGGGGACAGGCCACGAGACACAAGCTTACCACTGAGCGGCGCTAGTGGGTCACCAGCTCCTGTAGTCTCGCAAGCAAAGGGAGCAGCCCCAGTAACACTTAGGCGTTCTCTTAAAGCACACATCCATCATTGGCATCAAAGACTTTTATTGGTCAAGACACCAAATCTCAAATGTGAAGAAGATACAAGAGAAACCAAAGGGCAATTTCTCAAGCTGAATTTAGGGGAAATCAGACACGGAGGTGTTGTCATTCCTCCTTTAGAATCTTGTTCTTATAAACATGAGCACCTTGACGGAATCCCTTCTGGGAGTGGAATGTCAGGTCTCTCCATGTGCCAGGAAACCCAGTTACCTCGCACGAGAGGAGAGAAAAGTAGAGCGGCTCAGTCTAACTTCACTAATACTTGACTTCCAAAGGTAACAGAAGATTAAAAAGAAAATCAAGGAAACTTTTAAATGAGTCATTTTCCTAATTAAGTTTCTCTTAGGCTAAGTCTAAAATTAGTTTTTATTCTCTGAGCATGCACCTACTGATGGAGTTAGTAAATGTACAGGATAGATGAGGTGAAGCTGGGTGTGGAAATGGTCAGAGGGGATAAGCTTCCTGCAGGTAAGTATGAGGCCACTGGGTGGGGACCTTCGGACACAGCACTGACCTTCCACCAGACAGGCGATCAGATGAGTTAATGGGTAGGGTGCAGGCATTGTGGCTCTGGCTTGTTAATGGTTTAGCCATCCTAATAATCAGAGTGGTCATCTACCCAGTAGCTGACCTGAAGGTTATTACTCAGGAATCAACTCAAGGCGAGGAGACAAGTCAGTTGCAAAGGCCAGTCGTGAAGACAAGACTTTTTGTCTGAGAATAGGATCTCAAACCTTGCACCTCCACTCAACGAAGGGCAGATAAGCAGGGTGTTCTCAGGAAATGACGTGGTGGGATTCACAGGATAAGGCTCTGTGCAGGGTGGGGTTTGAGTGAGGAACGAGGCTCTGGCGAAGGGCTCAGATATTGCTCTGTGGACCAGAGTGATGTGACATCTTGTCGCCTTCTTTGATTAAGACATACATTGCCCTCATTTTAACAGCTTTGAAATCAGGCCCATGGACCTAGCGGTTCTCAACCTGTGGGTCATGACGTATAGGAACTGTATTAAAGGGTCACGGCATTAGGAAGGTTGAGAACCGCTGGCCTTGAGGAAAGCATTGCTTCTCCCATCACCTGGAGACACAGCTACTTTGAGACCACTTAAAATTCTTTTCTTGAGGAGTTTCGGGACACGCTGACCCTGTAATTCAATCCCTTGTGCACATGTGTGCCATTTTATATAGGAGGTGCTGAATACACAATTGCTGTGAGAGTGAGGGACGGACTTTGCTGGAAGGATTTGTCGTTAGTGGGACACACTTCCAGTGGGAAGGACTGATAGGAAAAAGAAGAGGTCCTAACATTTCTTGTTTCTGGAAAAAAGAATTTATATTCTGGGACCCTGAAACGGTGAACCAATCATGATCATGTTCTGAGAGAAAATGTTTGTTTTCACTCCTTGTCTAATGCTGAGATTGAAATATGCAAGACTTTGGGCCTCTAAACAATTCACCGCTAACACCAAGAAGGCAACCTCTAGGAGTCTTACCTCTTTCTGGGGTCGCCTATTATAGTCTCCAAGTTGGGTGTTTTGTTTTCTTTATTATGGAGCACAAAATAATAGTGTGTCTTAATACTGATAGTACATTGGCTCTAAGTATGACTTTTTTTTTAGATTATCCATGTCACAATTTGCTATTCCTGGGGGGCATCAGACTTGAGGAATATGTACTTATTAGAAATCACAATATTCCACGAAGCTTCTGAAGAGCAGTCCTCCCTTGAGTTAAAAATAATAATTTTCAGTGTTATGAGATGTTTCTCAGGATCTCATCTGGATATTCTTAGGAAGATATTATTTATGGAAATCAGTTCCAAACTGTTTGAGCTATGAGAAAAATGATTTTTTTCATGTAATCAAGAGTACACTCCCAGAAAGGTGAATTTTAGTGACTTCTTATTAGTTGGAGACGTTTATGATGATGTTGCATGATCTGGTTAAAATCACGTCGGAGTTGAATTCATTGTCTTGGGAAATATAATTCCTGATAATAATAAACCCTTTTGATATCTTCAAATTTGCTCCAGCTAAGATGGTGGAGCATATCTGGATATAAATTCAGCTGTAGGGTTCAAATACATGGAAGACATTTGCAAAGGGGCTGTCTCATGCCCAGCACAGGCAAGGGGATATTATAAGTGCTGAATACATGATTGCTGTGAGAGTGAAGGGCAGGCTTTGCTGGAAGCATTTGTTGTTGTTAGTAAGACACACTTCCAATGTGGAGGGCTGATAGGAAAAAGAAAAGGTACTAACATTTCTTGCTTCTGGAAAAAAAAATTCATATTTCTGGACCTGCAATTTATGAACTAATACATTCAGAACCGGCCATGATCACATTCTTCTAATAGAGGAAATCCTGAAATTCCAGCTTTTTACTCTGTCCCCATTTTTAATATAGCAAGATCAAAATAGACACAAACGTTATCTTGAGTGTTATTGCTTCAAAAAGTGCTCCCAACCTATAATTAGCTATTTAAAATGTTTGGTGAGGTGCCAACAGCTAGGCGCTTTCAAAAAATATTAATATATCATACTCTTTTTCTTAGAAGGATGAAATAAGGAAGAGTAATATACTAAAAAAATGAAAATGGCATTTTTCTTCCACATAAATGAGCTCTCTCTTCGCTATCCTGAATTACGGTAGGAAGGCAGGAGAAAAGTCCGCTGAGATTTATTAGCCCAGTACCAGAATGCCATCAAAAGAACCATTTATTGTATCTAAAAATATAAACTAACCCTTTCTCTGGCCAGTGATATCAGTAAATATGCCCTTCGTGCTATATAATTACAGCAGCTGATGGCATGTCTAAATTCAAACTTGAAGAGGGGCAGTTTCACTATGAATTTTAAATTTGGTTCCAGTTTCGTAAGATGGTCTTGTGGCCACATGGCCACGTCCTTAGCATCATGAGCAGGCAGGAGGGACTCTGGCATTTTACGAAGCCTTATAAATAGAAACAGTGTTACACTTAAAAGGGGGACAGTGGCCTTTACCAGCTAAGTACCATGTGCCCCGAAACACCAGCCCCCTGGCAGCTGAAATCATTAGAACTCATTTAGTCTCGGGCCCTCTGTAGGTTTAACAAAAAAGGGTTGTGAGTGCAATTCCTATCCCTAAGGATAAGAAAGGAGGTCAAGGAGTTTTACAAACAACATGTACCATCACCCCCTGAAGGACCATGAATTACATTTATGAAGTTAAATGTCACCGAGAAATGACTCAGCCACGAGACTGATGTGAAAACACGGCTGACTTAAGCTGGTATGTCCTCGTGGCTCTCATTACCCTCCCTCACCATTGAATGAGACCTCCTGGATACATCCTTTCGTTTTCTTGAGCAGATTTGCTAATAATAGTACAACAATGTCTATGCAGCAAAAAAAGAAGGAAGGTGACTATTGATTTCACTGCCCTGGCCGTTTCAGGTAAATTGTTTGAATGTTGCGATTATGATGAATGTCAGGAATGAAAAAGCTCAATGGAAGAAAAAGTGCTGATCCGGACTTTCTGATTCCATTTCCTATTTTGAAAACAGAACGTGAATCACCTCGGTTCATTCCTTCGGGGTAGCAGAAATCAGTAGGGGGGATCTCATTCCTTCATAATGGTCTGTGTGGCTGGCTTATTTTGGTGGATGTTTAGTTCACTCTGAACATTTAAGTAACACTGGGTGGGACCCTGAAAAAGTTCAGACCTCAGTGGAAATTCCACTCATACAGCTGAGTATAATCTCAAATTCAGAGACTGGCAATGTCGCTGCCTGGGCACTCTCCTCGCTCTCTGAGTGATGTATGCATTAGGTTGTTTTAACCTTTCTTGTCCTATTACGGGTCGGCCTCATGTTTTCAGCGAACGCAGCTCTGCTTCCTGCAATCCATTTATCTTTAAGAACTTTAACCTTTCAAGCAGGGTTATTAAATCAGTATTTCCTCCATCCAAACTCCCAATTTGGTTTTATGATGCAGACAGAGGGAGGCTACCTTTTATAATAGAGGCAAAAAACAGAGAGAGAATTGAGTAAGTGAAGATCTGGGGGTCAGACTTCTGGGCCCCATTAAGGGCATTACCGCTGATAGACTGAAAAATCTTAGGAGAGTAATGTCATGAAAACTGACTCTTTGTAGACATAGTTCTAAAAACTACAAAATGGGAGATTTCACAAGGAAGCTTGTTTGGGTGTATCTAAGAATAAGGCCCTGTCAGTCCTCGGTGGCGAGAAACAGTGATGGCTCGTTGGGCATGGAACTCTGGAGATGTTTAAGTCAATGGGATGGGCACTAGATCTGAGCACCAGGCTGGTCCCTCATCACCAGCCTGGCCATGAGGACCTGAGAGAGGACACAGATCACCCGTGTTGTCCCCTGGGACCTTTTCTGTAGGGACGCCCTGCGTGGTCATCTGACACAGAGCAGGCAGGGGCTTTACTCTTTCCCTTAGTTTGTTGGGCAAATCAACACTTTTATTTCCCCTGGGAATGTGGGAGAGTATAGGGCTGTCTGAGCTGCATGGGGACACAGACCTTGAGAAGAGGCGCTTTGCTGGGAAGCTCGTGATGGCACCAAATCAAAGGTTGGACAGCAGGCACAGGGCTGGGAGGGCCTCACCTTCCTACCCATCATGCCTGATGCTTTATATGGTGAGAAGCAGTCACAGGGCAACCAGAGGGAGAAGGAAGGGCAATACAGAGGCAGAAGGCTTACAAAAACTTGGCTGAATTCTGTTGCCTTAGAGGGGTGTGAAGTTAGCTCCCATGCGTTATTACCAAATGATTCCTCTGAACACCCAGAGGGTCTAGGACTAGTTAGAGCTGCTTTGGGAACCCCTCCAGAGAGCTGCCTTTCCTGCATTGCCTCCCTAGCTTCCCCTCTCCTGACCCTGGGCCTGATCTCTGACTGTCTTCTGTCACATTGGGTTGAGCGTTGACATCCCTGATTTTTGCCTATGTGTGCTAGAGGCCCTTAAATACCTGCTATCGTGAACTCTCTGGGGTTCATCACATCCCGCCCGCTCCCCTCTAATCCTGCGGGATGGTAGGGAACCAGGCTCATTTGCCCTGTCTGGCATTTCTAACGGCATAGACATCTACAGTCCTTCAACTCGGGCCGCTCTCCCTTCATCCTCACTTTGTGGAGATATTTACAGAGAGACATTGATGGGTCTCTGTTACCAACTATAACGAAAGGACAGCTTTGAGGAAGGCGGGGGCTTGGGGATCCTTGTTTTTGTTCTCTGGCTGGATTGAGTAATCCCCAATTTGGAGGATTTTAAATAAAGCAAGAGCAGAAAGGGAGGAAGACAGGGAGGGCAAGAAGAAAAAGAGGAGAAGAAGGAAGGGGTGACAGGAGGACTAGAAGGAAAGGGAAAAGAGAAAGACCAACTGGGGCAGATAGAGACATTTAAAGAGGAAAAACGAAGAAAGAGAAGGGACCCAATTTCTATAAAGGCGAGAAAACAACACATTCTCTCCAGAACTATCCTCATAGGCCTCTCCCATTCTCCAAATGAAGTTCATTAAAGCCAAAGGGTTTGAAGTTTTCTGTACAAACTGTTGAGATTTCCTTTGCAGAAAGTGTTGAAACTTCCGTTGCAAAACATAGAGGGTGGGGTGGGGCTGGTTAGCAAAGGTCAGGCCCTGCAGGCACCTGCCCCACCGCTGCCCAGAGGGGCCTGCGCTTACCTTCCTCACAGTGCTCGCCTTTGTAGCCTGCGGAACACACACAGTTCCCCTCGATGCAGGAGCCGTGGCCGCCGCAGGAAGGATCGATGCACTGATTCATGGGCACGTCGCACTCGGCGCCTTTCCAGCCGCTGTAGCACTGGCACGTCCCTTTAGAGTACTGTCCATTCCCGCTGCACAGGACAGGGCAGGCAGCTGCACAGACCAGAGACACAGCACCAGGTCACGAGGGGCCGACGGGGGCAGGTGGGAGTCTGAGCAGGGAGAGCTAGCTGGCATCCTGGCTTGGCTTACTGGGCTGGGGACTTTGGCCATGGAGGGGTCTCCAGATAAACAAGAACAAAAATGCGATTAAGAAAGCACTTCTTACCAGTTAAATGCTGGTACAGTACAGAAGGCTTGGCATGCAATTTATGACTTAATCTTCACAATCACCTTTCGAGGTGGAGGCTGTGAGCGTAAGCCCAATTTAGCGATGAAGTTCAGACTGGGGAAATGACTTGCTGCAGCCACACAGCTCACAAGCCGGGCAGCCCAGGTGGAGACCACGGTGGCTCAACTCTAAGGGGGAGGGAGCCTGAACTAAGTGACACGGACTTCTTTGTTGTTGGTTTTGGCAGTGGTGGTGGTATCGGGGATGAGGTTCCATTTTGCTGATGATTTTACCCTCAAACTAGTCCACTCCTATTTCTGATAAGTTTCTGTCCATTAAAAAGGAAGGTGAATGGGACGCAGTTCAGCCACTGAATCTCTCTTTTTTTCTTATCTATACCAGGAAGAAACCTAGGAGTCCTCCTTTAGCTGCAGTTTTGCTTCTTTCTTTCTTTTTCTTAGTTGTGAGACAAGTCTCACTCCACGCCCTGGGTAGAGGGCTGTGGTCTCGTCACAGCTCACAGCAACCTCAAACTCTTGGGTTCAAGAGATCCCCTTGCCTCAGCCTCCCGAGTAGCTGGGACCACAGGTGCCCACCACAATGCCCTGCTAGTTTTCTATTTTTAGTAGTGATGGGTCTCTCTCTTGCTCAGGCTGGTCTCAAACGCCTGAGCCCAAGCAATCCACCTGCCTCAGTCTCCCAGAGAGCTAGGATCACAGGCGTGAGCCATGCACCAGTCCCACAGTTTTGCCTGCTGTGGTTTAGGTTACCGGTGGCCAATTGCTCTGAACGTAGGCGAGGACAGCAAGGTTGAGCGTGAGGGTGACCATATTCACACAACTTTTATCACAGCATATTGTTATAATTGTTCTGTTATTAGTTATTGTAGTTAATCTCTTTCTGTGCCTAACTTATAAGTTAAACTTTATCATAGAGATGTATATAAACAAAACACATAGCATATATAGGGGTCAGTGTTAACGGAGGTTTTAGGCACCCACTGGGGGTCTTGCAACGTTATCTCCTGCAGAGAAGGGGGGACCACTGTAAACGTGCCCACTCCAAGATGCAGCATGTGGTGCATCATGAGGTATAAAGAGCAAATGTTCCGGCCTATTAAGAAAGTAGGAGTCAGGCAAGCTGAAGATACGAAGTCTCTTGCAGTGCACACCTCAGCTGGGACCCTGTTGGCATCTGTTAGTGGGAAGAAGGTAAGAAAATAAATGGGGATTGTCTGGAGATGACCCACAGATCTCATCAGTTTGGTGCCAGTTTCCCCTTTTAGAGTCCATCGAGAATGAACTTCAGTGGCCTCCTGTGGGCTCGGGATTTTTCACTTCTGCATCAGTTTGTAAGGACCTAACTTTGTAAAGCTGCCTTCTGATCTGGGCCTATCATGGGAGTACTGCTCCAGCTATAAAAACGGCATTCAGAGACCTTCAGAAATGACCAACACGTATGTTTTGGTGACTCCCAGAGTTCCCATGATATGGAATGCATGGGTTCCCCAAACTCCACACGTGTGTGCACACATGCACAGCCCGGTCAGTCTCCCCCTGCCCCGCAGTGATTGCAAGCTGCCCCACCCTTGCCTTATTAATCTTTTCTTGTTGTCATGATTCTATTTAGTTTTATAGTAATTAGCTTTCCTCTGTGTTTAATTTCCCAAAGACAAAGTAAGCTATTTGAAGACAGGAACTCTGTTTATTATCGTTGATTGCCTTCCAGTGCCGTGTTTGTCAATGTTGGCTCGATTAGGCAAATAAATCCCGTGTTTGTGATATTCGGATTCCCTCATGGTGGGATTACGGACAAGCTCTGAATGGCCGCTTATGACACATGTGGAAAGGACAGTTCCTGGCATGGACCTGGTGTTGCAAACACAATGCTTTTTCCTAGGGAAGCTCAGGTTTTACCTTAATTGCAAACTGTCCTGAAATAGAACTATCTTAATAGTTGACATATGATCGAGGGGATACTTTCCCTGAAAATGTTTTATCATAGGACAGTTGTGAAAACTACAGGGAGCAGGCAGCATTTTCAGCAGAGCACTTATCTGAATGAATCTACCAGGGGAGAAGAATGAATTCAAAAATAAAAACATGAAAGCGACGTAAGAATTTTAGGTGAACTCTCTATGCTTCCTCTATGTTTCCAGGAGGCTTCAACAGAAGGATCTGTACAGAATTGCTGCACATACTGATTGTGTAAGAGAAGGGAGAGGAAAGAGCTCTGAACGCAGGGGCTCAAGATTCCGATTAGGGAATGGGCAAATGCGATTTAGCAGGAGAAACTGTGGACTTTCTTAAAGTTTTGCGAGGTGCTTAACACAAAGTGTGCTCTGTGTCAGTTTCTTAGGAGAATCATGCTACACTTGAGTTCAGGGATGGAAAACGTGTATGCACGAACTACAGTCCTGTTCTTCCTTCCCACACCTCTGCAGATATCATTAACTGATCATGGCATCTTGTCCCCTGGGCCCAGACAGAGCGTCAAAACTTTCAGTGCAGTGCTCAGGCTGAGACTGGCTAGCCGCAGAGTTGGCATTCGAGAGAAAGCCCAGCTGTCATTTCTGATCAAGGTAACAGTGAAGTTATCTCCTGGAGGGAAGACCACACCATCTCTTACCCCTCTTTCCACCCCTGTACATGGAAAGAAGCAAAAAGTGAGAAGTGTGGCCACACCACATGTGGTTAGATGAGCTTCCAAGAGCTGTTTCTGACCTGAGGGTTATAACTGGATGAATTGTCATGGAGGGCAGGGAAAATTATATCAAATCACCAATGCTGGTTTCCTGTTGTGTCCTCTTCCCTCCCCAAAGGCAGAACAGGTTAGAAAGTAAGGAGCAGGTAACTGTTGCCTTTATTAATTAATAAAATATAGTTAGGATATTCTTCTTTCTTTATTGTGACACTATTTCTCTTCTGTATAAACTCCAGGTGGGAAAAAAATGGGATTGTCTAGAAGGTAAGAATGGGTTTTATTTAGAACCAGTTGCCTGGGAAATCAAATTTAAAATGTGACCTACTTAAATTGCTCAGGGAAAAAAAAAGAAAAACAGTCAGGTCAGAGAGTTCTCCACATTCTAAGTGCAGCCTTCCTTCAGTGTGTTTGCATGTTCATTGAGAGTGTGGTCAAAAATGCAAAACACTGTGATTTTGTTGGTTGGCAAGGAGCTCAGAGCTTCTGCTACCCAAAAGAGTAGAAGGTGGGTCAGTTGGAAGAGTGAAACTCTGGGAATCTTTTTGCCATCTGGGCAAAGAGAGTGCAAACAAATGCCAAATGTGCGCCCTCTAGCGGTGGTTGTGACGTCCTGCATGGAGAGTGCCTTCCTTTTGGGGTAACTGATTCATTCTCAGACGTAACTCAACCCAGAGAGTTGCAATTATCTAAGGCTCAGCCTGGTCCTTATTCAAGAGGCTAGATGTGAAGTAGGGAACCTCCCATATTAATAACTCTTCTTATATTTTTACCATCATGCAATCTATATTATTATTTCTTTTTCTTTTTTGTTATTGAATGGTAACTATGTACATTAATGCACTTCTGGGGTACAGTGTGGGGTTTTCACACACAATCTGAATCTATATTATTTTCTAATGATTGGTTATAGAAAACTGAACCTGACTGCACACCCCCATGCCAAGAAGTGGAACAGAATATAAGTGGAAAAAGCAGGGTTTTTATGTCAGAGAGATATGGGTTCAAGGCCCAGCTGGTACCTTACCAGCTGTGGGATTTGGGCAAGATTACTGAACCTCTCAGAGACTCAATTACCTCTTCAAAAAATTGTCTCTTGGCATTGATGGCAGGATTAAGTAAGATAACAGGTATGAATCACAGCAGTAACTTACCCATAGGCAATTACCAGATGCTCCCTTGTGAAATTTCAAACTGAATCTCCAATCTGACCTCAAGGGTTAATAAAATAAAAAATGCAGTGGGTCTCAAACACACACACACACCCCTCCACCATAGATGTGTCAGATAATACTAATGGAAAGAGTTTATCTTTTCCTTCCCCCACTCTTCCCTGGCGTGGGTGGAAGTTGGTTCTGATTGGCCAGGAATCACATGTGGAGTATTTCATGTCCCTATGTGTTCCTCTTCTTCTTAAGGCTTACAGGAGCAGAACATTGTGCATTCAAGCTTCTATTTAAAATTAATTAAAATGTTTGTACAAATTGAGTATTCCTGCTTTACTAAATCTAGTAAATGGAAGCTCTACGACTCCTGCAGAAGAAAAATAAATTACTGCTGCCACTAACAACTGACAAGTTAACAGGCTGATGACAAAAAAATGACACAATTTAGATTCACCTAAGTGGTATGAAGCTCATTTTAATGATCAAGCTGGAGCTCCCCTCCCCAAAGTTCTCTGCCAGGGATTAGACGGATTATCAGTGCTATTTACTTGGTGGAAAGTAACAGGACAAACGACCTGTCCACTTGGAGTTCCCAACAGAGAGAATAACTAGAAAAAAGCTAGAGGTTATTGGAAAGACTCGTTTATAAAGCAGAGAGAAAATGCTAGATGTGTAGAGGGAATTTCAAATCATGCATCTTTTAAAAATTATTTGAAATCCGATTTAAAGTCCCTTTGGAAAAGATATTTAAGAACACTGGAATGTAAGTACTGCACGTAAATTGTCAAAATAGTACTGATAATTGGTTGTCTTATATCCAGTTTGTCAATACACAGTGATGAATCACCTATATGTGTTAGTAGCTGGGTTAGGTGGCGGGGAAAAAGTGACAGAGAAAGGAGGATGCCTTGATCCTCTGAAGCTAGAGAAAGGTCAGTGTCCCTCAAACTAAAACTGGTACCCCATTCCTTTTGAGGTTGTATATTATCTTTGGGCTAAGCAAAAGCAGTGTCAGGAGAGCTGAATTTCATTCCTGGCTAGATCCCACAACTGGCAATCCATTTGGTAGACAAGTTTGATACCTCCCCCCACTGCACACGATAATCAAAAATAAATTCCATACCGATTTAAGATCTAAATATAAAAATGAAAACTATAAAAGTATGAGAAAAAATATTGAGGACATTTTATTTGGGAGGGAGGCATAAGACATGAATTCTAGAATCCATGAAGGAAAGGCAGAAAGGTTGGATTTGATTATGTAAGATTCAAATCTTCTAGGTGACAAAGGACATCCTAAACGAAATGCAGGGGCAAGCAACACTGGGAAGGAATATTTTTCACAAATGTTAAAATGTTAATAAAGTTTGATAACTGACATACACAAAGAGCCCGTGCAAATCAATAAAAAGAGATGAATTAAAAGGACATATCAGAAATTATATAAATTTCCGGTAAAAGTATGACAAGATACTCAGCTGCATTAATAATTAAATACGTAGAGAGAAGAATAATAATGAGAACTATTTCCAGGCTTATCAGATTGGAAAAAAAATTAAAAGGCTACTGGTACCCAGTGTTTCATGACTAAGGGGACAGTCTCAGTCAAATCCAGTCAGTCAGTAGAAACCCAAATCCAAACTGGCTTTCGGGTAAATAATTTGTCACTCTATAGGCAGCTGCCTGGCTCCCTGAGCCTGGCTGAGAAGGCTGTTGACCTTGACTCCTCAGTTTTCCCTATCCATTGAATGGGCAAAGCAGTAAGGGCTGGGTGTGCGCAGGGAGGGAGAGTGAGGGAGCTGGACAGCAGAGCAAAGGAGCCATTATGGACGTACAAATGCAGAGATAAGCAGCCATTCTGACTGCCCTGGTCACCTCTGACCTGAGCAGCCCCCCACCTCCCTGCCCAGAATACTCAGACACTTAGTTGGTCTCAGTGGGGACAAGATCCAGCAGGGATGCCCTGGAAAGAGAGGAAACCAGAGGATGCCTCCTGACAGCCGGGGTCAGAGTCCCCGGCTCCGAGGGCCGGAGTTCACCTGCACCGACTTCCTCATTCCCATCCTGTCAAATGGCACATTAATAAGCAAGAAAGAGATTCAGGGAAGAATTTCCAGAAGGACAAAAAACTCATCAGGTGTGTCAAATCTCTGACATTCAGGAGCCGTGTGGGGAAAGAAGCGCATGCTGACTTAAGCACGAAAGTATGGATGCTTTAATTAATCCGGGGTGAATTTAATTGCTTTAGTTAAGTGGAAATCGGGTTAAAAATGATGCAGAGCATGCTGGGGTGTGTTAAAAACATGACATATGAGTTGGATGAATCGATAAATTAAAAGTGCACAGATGTTTTAATTAAACCCAGGGAAGTTAACGAAGATCGCAAGAGACTTTTAAGCCTATGATTAATTCAATTCATTTAAAATACCTGTAGAGATACGGGGAGGCCTCCATTTTGAGAGTTACAAAAGTTCTCAATCGATAAGTACTTAAGCTGTTCTTAAAAAAGTCTAAGTTTTTTTTTGCGTGTGTGTGTGTGACCGAACAGCATTAATTACATAATGCATATTTAAATTCTTTGGTGTATACAATAAGCTTTTTTCTCCAGACAGAAGTAACTTTACACTTTTCACCGAAGCAAGCACTGAGATGAATTTGCAGATTATTGGGTTCCCATTATCCACATGCATGGAAGCCTCCTGAAGGCGTGGAGGGTCTGTCTTAGTCACCGCTGTCTCCCGGGCAGGTAGAAGAGCCCTGGGCACGGGGTAGGCTTTTGGGTCAGACAGCCTGAATGTCCTGCCCTTTCCTTTGTTTTTACCAGGTGACTATGGACACTGTACCTTGAGCCTCAATTGCTTTCTTTTCTTTTATTTTTTTTTTTTAAAGAGTTTTATAGTTTTAGCTCTTTTTTGAGACAGAGCCTCAAGCTATCCCCCTGGGTAGAGTGCTATGGCATCACAGCTCACAGCAATCTCCAACTCTTGGGCTCAAGTGAGTCTCTTGCCTCCGCCTCCCAAGTAGCTGGGACCACAGGTGCCCGCCACAATGCCCGGCTATATATATATATATATTTTTGGTTGCAGCCCTCATTGTTGTTTGGCGGGCCTGGGTTGGATTCGAACCCACCACCTTAGATGTATGTGGCTGGCGCCTTAGCCACTTGAGCCAATTGCTTTATTTTCAAATGGGATGAGAATTCTGGGAAACCTACCTCATAGTGATAAGGGGAAGAAAGGAGCTCGTGCATGTGAAGCGCTCAGGACAGTGCTTGGTGCATTGAGAGAAATCAATAGATATGAGTTCATTATCACTATTTTCATTAGGAAAATAATTGTTCAATTAGTCGCATTGTAAGAGACAAGACAGGGCCAAGCAGCCTCCTGCCTGCCTCCCATCCCCTGTGACCAGCTTTCAGCTGGTTTATTTCCCAGCACAGAAGGTTTTCATAACACTGATTTTCTAGGGTTAGGCTTTCTGCTTTCTAGGGCTGCTTTCCTACTCCTCTAGTAGTTTAAAAAGGAAAAAAAGTTTAATTTTAGAAAAAAAAATGTAAGTAGGAGGAGGGCTGACTGTGAAGTGATTTCTGTTTGGTAACACGGCAAGCGTGAGAATATCATGAGAAGCCAAGCTTTGGAGGTTGCTTGCGGCCACCAATTGTTGTCCACAGCAACTTCTGAAGTCAGGAGGTGGGAGGTCCCACATATCCCCTCGGCAAGCCAGGGAAAAGCAGAAGGTGGACAGTGATGTTACCGACTCTATTGCAGTGCAATTTGGGCAGACTTATTGGAGTTCAAGGCCAATGTCATCTGATTCCTTGTCTATGCACAGGAGTCCTCTGGGGGTCCTGGTAGGTTCTGATTCAGAAGGTCTGGCACGGGATCTGAGAGTTCAGTTACTTAGCAGACTTCCAGAAGCTGATGCTAGTACCTCAGACCTACTGAATGGGAAATTCTGGGTGGAGCCTGGCAATCTGTGTGAGCAGATGATTCTCAAGTGTGGGTATCAGTAATCCAGAGATAAAGAATCTACTTCAAAAACCAGATGTGACAAGTGCCTTAACTTCCCCGAGATTCAGTTTCTTGAGCTGCATCATAGGGATGCACCACACACGGCATCAGGTTGAAAGGGGAGAATTCATGTTAAGCCCTTTGCACGGTGCCGGGTATGTATTTGACTTCAACAGGTGCTAGCAATTCTCCTTAGGCTATTTTCTCAAATGTGACTTTGCCAAGTGCCCCTGCTCAGTCACTTTCTTCAAAAGCATATACCAACTACAGCTGCTTCATGCTCCTTGTCCTAAAACTTTGTGGCCAAGGAAGTCCTGTGTGTTTCCTTGAGTAAGGCCTGGGAGGAGGGGGAGGTGGGATTCACACGCCAACCTGCATCAGGCTGTGGAACATTCCCTGGCATGGTCCCTGGCCCATCTGCAATCACTGGGATTGTGAGGATGAGCTGGGAGGGGCTGGGGAGGACAAGTGTCTTCATTGGAGGGTCCAAAGAGGTAGGAAGGACAGCAGGGACCTGAGTACTTTCACGAGACAAGAAGTTCCTGGGGTGGTGATGAGGACCCCTCTGACCCCAGGGAGGGGACTAAGATCTTTTGTCATTGCTCTCTGGTGTGTAGAGGGAGGCAGGAAAACAAATTGTGAGGCAGAGCCAGCAAGAGGGTTGGACAGCCCAAGCTGTTGGCAGATGTAATGTTGGGGACTTTGACAGTGGTCATTGCCTTTGATTCAGGATGTCCCTTTAGCCAGGTCACCAGTGCCAGAGTCAGGCAGACAAGACCTCAAAATCTGGCCCTGCTATGTGACCTCAGCCAAGGAGCTTACTTTCTCTAAGATTCTGTTCCTTTCACCGTTAAACAGGAATAACAGTGATTTCAAAGTCTTGTTTTGAAGGTTAAGTCTAGCCAACATTTCATACGTGCCAAGCACAGTTCTATAGAATTTCTACATATTTACTTTTTAGTTCTTACAGCAAAGCAGGAGGTATTACTGCTACTGTCCTGGTTTTATAGATGAGAAAATCGAGGCTCAAAGAGTAATTTTAAGTAATTTTCTAATTCATAAGCCTTGCCCCCTAAATCTAGGTCCCCAGGCATGTGGTGGGTGTCACTATGTCCTGGGCACAAACTGAGGTCCAGAGAGGTCCAGTGAAGACTGCTGGGAGCTTGTGCTCAGCAGAGGACACTGCTGTGGCTGCCCAGCTAGAGAACGGCATAGCATGTAGCTGGGGCCACCGCAAGGGCCAAGTGACAGCGAGGTGCTTCTGGGAGGGGATAACTTGTGAGCTTGCCTTCAGGATGAGCCACAATTTCGCAGAAAAGGCTAGAATTAACAAGAACCTTCCCTGAGAAGATAGCATGAGCAAAGAGGAGGCATCGGGGCCTCATGCTTTTTGAAGAGTAATTATCTGGAACCTGCAGCCGTAGGGGGAGGTGATGGTGCAAGAGTAGCTTAGATCATGGACAACCTTGAACATCATTCTGAGGAATGGGATCTTTTTTTTTTTTGAGACAGAGCCTCAAGCTATCCCTCTAGGAAGAGTGCCATGGCATCACAGCTCATAGCAACCTCCAACTCCTGGGCTCAAGCGAGTCTCCTGCCTCTGCCTCCCAAGTAGTTGGGACCATAGGCGCCCACCACAACGCCCGGCCATTTTTGGTGGTTGCAGCCATCATTGTTGTTTGGCGGGCCCGGGCTGGGGATTTGAACCCGCCACCTTAGGTGTACGTGGCTGGCGCCTTAGCTGATTGAGCCACAGGCGCCGAGCCAGGAATGAGATCTTTATTCTCAGAATGTGGCACCTGACCCCGTGCACCAGGATCCCCTGGGAGCTTGCCAAAAGGCACTTCCCAGCCACACACCAGTCCTCCGAGTCAGAATCAGCTGGCACAGGGGAAGAACCTGGGGATATGCATTTTTAACAATCTCCCTGGACACAGGTCTTTAAGTCACAGCTCGATGACCATCGAAGGTATCTGAGGAGAGCAGTAGTGTGCTTAATACCAATACTGCTTGGTGTTAACCCCAGAAATACCATTTCCTTGCTTTTTTTTTTTTTTTAAGACAGCGTCTCATTCTGTCCCTCTGGGTAGAGTGATGTGGCATCATAGCTCAGAGCATCCTCAAACTCTCAGGCTCAAGTAATCCTCTTGCCTTAGCCTCCCAAGTAGCTGGAACTATAGGCACCCACCACAATGCCTGACTAGTTTTTAAGAGACGGGGTTCTTTTTTTTTTTTTTTTTTTTGAGACAGAGCCTCAAGCTATCCCCCTGGGTAGAGTGCCATGGCATCACAGCTCATAGCAACCTCCAACTCCTGGGCTCAAGCGAGTCTCCTGCCTCCGCCTCTCAAGTAGCCAGGATCACAGGCACTTGCCACAACGCCCAGCTATTTTTTGGTTGCAGCCATCATTGTTGTT
>CAUYQV010089800.1:0-58814 GCA_963574575.1 Galagoides demidoff
GTATCTCTATCTCTTTGTGTCTGTATCCGTATCCGTGTATCTCTATCTCTGTGTGTCTGTATCTGTGTATCTCTAGCTCTGTTTGTCTGTATCTGTGTATCTCTAGCTCTGTGTGTCTGTATCTGTATCCGTGTATCTCTATCTCTGTGTGTCTGTATCCGTGTATCTCTATCTCTGTGTCTGTATCTGTATCCGTGTATCTCTATCTCTGTGTGTCTGTATCCGTGCATCTGTATCTGTATCCGTGTATCTCTACCTCTGTGTGTCTGTATCCGTGTATCTGTATCTGTATCCGTGTATCTCTATCTCTGTGTGTCTGTGTCTGTGTCTGTATCCGTGTATCTCTATCTCTGTGTCTGTATCTGTATCTGTGTATCTCTATCTCTGTGTCTGTATCTGTATCCGTGTATCTCTACCTCTGTGTGTCTGTATCCGTGTATCTGTGTCTGTATCCGTGTATCTCTATCTCTGTGTGTCTGTATCTGTGTATCTCTATCTCTGTGTGTCTGTATCTGTGTATCTCTATCTCTGTGTATCTGTATCCGTGTATCTCTATCTCTGTGTATCTGTATCCGTGTATCTCTATCTCTGTGTGTCTGTATCTGTGTATCTCTATCTCTGTGTGTCTGTATCTGTATCCGTGTATCTCTATCTCTGTGTGTCTGTATCTGTGTATCTCTATCTCTGTGTGTCTGTATCTGTGTATCTCTATCTCTGTGTGTCTGTATCTGTATCTGTGTATCTCTATCTCTGTGTGTCTGTGTCTGTATCCGTGTATCTCTATCTCTGTGTGTCTGTGTCTGTATCTGTGTATCTCTCTCTCTGTGTGTCTGTATCTGTCTCCGTGTATCTATCTCTGTGTGTCTGTGTCTGTATCCGTGTATCTCTACCTCTGTGTGTCTGTATATGTATCCGTGTATCTCTATCTCTGTGTATCTGTATCCATGTATCTCTATCTCTGTGTGTCTGTATCTGTATCCGTGTATCTCTATCTCTGTGTGTCTGTGTCTGTGTCTGTATCCGTGTATCTCTATCTCTGTGTGTCTGTGTCTGTATCCGTGTATCTCTATCTCTGTGTGTCTGTATCTGTATCCGTGTATCTCTATCTCTGTGTGTATGCACATCCACATCCACAGTCTACAGGTTCCCTTGTCTGATGCACCCTGACTAATACACTGATATATGGTGTTATGTCCCAACAGCTAAAAACAAACTCCTGGGAACCATGTGGTGAAGCAGATTTGATCCTTTCACCCACCAGTTAGAGGTCCACTGTGGGGATTCATGGCTCTAGGCCCCTATAACCCAGAGGTTTGCTTGATCAGAGGTCTTGGTTCCCATCATGGCGACCATATCCATAAAAAGATATAACAACATTCCACCAAATCAAAAGCTACAACTCCCACCTGTCATCCTGTCTCCTTGTGTCGGTGGATCAACAGACAAAAAGGACGCTGGGCTGTCCTTGCTGCTTTCAATAGTGAAAAGACCTTTGCAGCAACCAATTCCAGCACCAGGAAGAAAAGAATACCCCTCCCCAAGCCCGGCCACAGGGACAAGCCCTGAACCTCCTCACCCATGTAGGGAAGAGGAGCTAAAATTTGGGCCAATCATGAGAAAATTAGAATGGGCAGTGAGAGAAAGCTGGTGCTCCCAGTTATGATCTCAAGGGCAGCTGGGGCAGTGAGTGCTACAGCTTCTTACTGCCAACTGACCCGAGTGTATCAGTCATTCCTGGAGAGTACAGTTGGCAGCAGCTACTCTGAGGAGAACTCTGTGATGCACACGAGGGGATCCCATGGGGGTGCTGGGTTGGAGGGGGACTGTGTTGGGTGCCTCTTACTCACCATTGCAAAGCCCCCTGGCCTTGCCTCTGGCTCCAAACGGTCTGCAACCAACCCTGTGCAGGTGCGATCAGGCAGTGCCTCCCTCTCAACCCAGGCTGCAAGCCCCTCCCTTCCTGTCCCATGACTCCTAGGCCCCCTTCCAAAGGAAATATCTCTGAAAACATCTGTTTCTGCCAACCTCAGAAAGCTAAATGTATTTTGCTATTTTATTTGGCATTATGGGAATTAATCAAAAGTTATTCTAGCCCTGCCTAACTGTCAAGCTTCTGACCTTAGCTCAATTTCTACCAGAAGGCCATCAAGAAGGGCTGTGCTGTGGACATTTCTGGGACAATACTGGGACCTGGCTCCCTCCACCTTGCATGCGTTGGGGGGGAGGGGGAGCTGTGAACAGGCTGTGAGACCCTCAGCTGGCATCACATTCTGGCCTTTGCTGACCTGCCCCAGTTATCTCACCTTACCGAGCCTGCTCTGGGGGTACAGCAGCCACACTGGACTCAAGAGCACCAGGGAACCCTTCACTTAGAATCCATGTCAGGATTATTTCTGAAGGCTACTCCTGGGAGGTTCAGAGAGTGCGTGTCTGGACGAGGAGCCCTCTCGGTGTAGACTAATGAACACCTGCTTATAGGAGGGCTCGCCAGTGCAGGACACGTGCCCCAGAGCAGAAACAGCCTAACACTGGCCGCCCACATGAACCCAGATCCAGCCATAACACCAAGGCTTACCCAATGCACTCCCCATCAGGACCCAGCTTGCTGACCATCCCATAGCAAAAGCTGTGAAGGAGACCCGGAAAGATGGATGCTCTTCAGTGAGGGATACAGCCAAAGTATAGGGTTCACCCTGAGGGAGGCTCTCTCTTCAGTTGGGGATGAAGAACCAGCAGTAAGATCGTGAACAGACCATAATCTAAGCAGAAAGATGATGATGCCTTCCCTCCAGGACAGCAACAGGGCATCACCAAAAGCCTGGATCCCACTCCAGCATGGCCCACACTTCGTGCTAGTTAATGAAATGCTATCCCATGGCAGGATTAGAGAAACGATTTCTCTCCCTGGGCACTGCCTCATGTCACTGGAATCAATTCATGCCCCAAATAGCAGAGAATGTTAAAACTGAATACTTGTGACTTCTCATCCCAAAGAGGAGAGATCAAATAGGCAACGTATCAGGGCTATTCAACCCAGCACCCAGTAGGATGGGTGTGTGATGTATTTCCAATTCATGACACCAGGCAGGGAGGACATTGTCCATACGCTCAGGATGGTGGCTGTATTCACTGCGTCCCCGTGTATCCCAGCAGACAGCAGAGTGTCTCCACAGCAGGCTGAGCATGCTATGAAATACTTGTCAGGATGCATAAACACACAGATCCACTCAGGCCTAGGCACAGACTGAGGACGGGCGGACACACATAGCACGTCACTGGACAGGACCACAGAAACATTTCTCCTGTCCCAGGGGTTGATAAACTCGGCCTGTGGACTGTGTTGAGGCAGCCTATGAGATGAGAAAGTTTTTTACATTTTTAATGGTTGGGAAAAAGTAAAAAGATTTGATGATGTGTGAAAAGGGTATGAAATTCAAATCTCAGTGTCCATAAATAAAGTTTTATTGGAACACGGCCACACTCATTCATGTACGCACTGCCTGGGCAGCTTTCACACAGAGATGAGTAGCTGCAAAAGCTTAAAATATTTAGTTCTATCCTGCTACAAACTGGATTATGTCCCTCCAAATTTCAGTTCCTCAGACCGTGACTGTATTTGGAGATAAGTCTTTAAAAGATGTAATTAGGTTAAACGAGGTCATAGGAGTGGACCCTTATCCAATATGACTGTCATCTTTATCAGAAGAGGAGATTAGCACATAGATGTGGGTCCCCAGCAAGAAGGTAGCCACTTGCAAGCCAAGGAGAGGGGCTTTGGGAGAACTTAACCCAGCTGCACCTTCATCTTGGACTTTAGTCTCCAGCACCGTGAGGAAATAGACTTGTTAAGCTGCCCAGTCAGTGGTATTTTGTTATGGCAGCCCCAGTAAACTACCACCTGTCCCTTTACAGAAGAAATGCTGTGCCCATCCTATGATCTAATGCTCTCCTAAAAGTCCTAAGCTTTGGTATAGAATTTTGTGTATTTCTAGCATGGTGCAGTGTGTCATTAAGGACCCCAGGGGTATAGGCCTGACCCTTTCTTCTCTTTCCAAGACTAGTAGAGAGGAGGATGATGACCACTGCCCAGGATGGCCATCGGCAGCCACCCACGGGCACCATCCAGGTCACCCAGTGGCCCAGAGCTCTGTCGATATCACCCAAGCCAGCAGGTGCTCCTTTTTCTGCCTCGGATGACACCCACAGAGTTCTGGGCTGAGGTGGAGACAGCTCGGGTCCTCACAACCGTCCCCCATAAGCCAGGCCTCTCTGCTCCCTGAGGTTCTGCCCAGCCAGGTATAAGCTGTTTCTCCTCAGGCCATCTCAGCAATTCCAGGACATCGTGATCTGGAAGTTCCCTCGGGCTGTGATAACTAACTCTTACAGCTTTTATTAGGACAGTCCCTAGCTTCTATGTCATTCTTTCCCTCCCCTCTCCTACAAAGGCATAAAACATCTTGGGATGCTCTGTTTTCAGGACCACGTCTCTGCATGTCTCCTTTAAAAAGAAAACACTGAGCTGTTTTGTTTGCCTGTTTTCTGCCCTTCCTAAGAGGATGGTTCCATCAGCATTTTCTTGCAGATATGCAAACCTCGGCCTGAGAAGGTGGTGCCCATCCTAACACTCCCCAAACCGTTCACATCAGCACCGCAGTTATCAAGCACAGCCTTGACCAAGACACAAAAGGCAACTTAAAGGACTGCTCTTACCTCCAAAACAGTGAAATCAATAGACCAAGTAAGGTTCTCTTGCAAAAAGCCGGATCGTGTTGGTAAATACATAGATGAAGATTCACATAATCTATTAGTTATCAATTCCTGGAATTAATATTTCATGTTTCTAAATAACATTAAACATGTGTGAAATACCAAGGAAGACATGATGATATGTCCTTTTCCTCAATCCCTGATAACTACATTTAAAATAAGAGAATAACAACCACAACCACAGACCTCTGGGATATGAAATATTTACCTCCCAGGCCATTACCACTGTGTACAAGAGTTTGGTTTGGCAGTTAGTATGAACAAAAGAGTTGGCCACATGCCCACATCTCTCCGGTATTATGCCAGGTGTCAGAGCTAAGTAAGATACAGTGTTGTCTCCAAGAAACTCACAGTAGCACAGAGAAGACCTGACCCAAGAGAGCCATGCAAGGGGACTGATACACACAGCTGGGAGTCGTCATTGCCATGTCTCAACCACAGGCAGGGAAGGACTGGGCTGGTGGGGGCGCAGGAGGGGGAGAGCCAAAGAGTACTTCATGGAGAATAGTAACACCTAAGCAAAGCCTGAAAGCATAGAGAGGATTTAGCTGAGGAAAAAAGAGCACAAAGAAAAGGGCAAATGTGTCATCCAGGCAGGATAAAAGCTTCACATGAAACATAAAACTACTTCTATGATAACATAAAAGCTCTGGTTACATGACATTTTCAAGTGGAAAGTGATGCATCTATTCTTTACAGCTCAATAGCATGTGAAATCTCCATCTAGAAATGGCCTGCGGAATCATCTCTGCATGTGCATTAACGGCCTCCAACCTCAGTCAGCCAACACTTGTGAGCACCTACTATGTGCCAGGCAGTGTCACAGGCACTGAAAACACAAGACTGGCAAGAGCCACCCTGTCCCTGTCCCTGTCTGGGAGGAGCTAGTCTCTGATATACTCAAAATAAAAATAGTTAAGGATGTTAAGAAAATTAAAAGTTCTCTTATGTTATTTTAAAAAGACTCCACTTAGGTAAATCCTGATGATAAAAACTAATCCAAGGATGTAGAATTACCTGTTCAAAAAGGTAGCCACGAGCCACCTGTGGCTATTCACATTTAAAGTAATTAACATTAAATAAAATTTAGAATTCAGATTCTCAGTGGTACTGGCAGGATTTCAAGGGCTCGGTAACAGCATGTGGCTAGTGGATATCATAGTGGGCACTGCGGGGAATAGCATGGAAGGTTCTCTTGGACAGGGCTGTTCTAGAACAGTTCAATGTAAAGAAAAAAAGTCTCCCATAACTGACAGGGATGAAATAAGGACTTTTGTCTGAGACTTACTGACTGACAGATTCCTTATACTGATTCATAAGCAAAAGTCATCTGTTACTGTTAAATTTTGGTTCAGTTATAATTCTTTCTAAGATGTGATTTCATCAGAATAAGATTTGTGTCTATGTACCTTGGATATAAACTTTTATATGTGACATTTTATACAGGGTGTCCATAAAATTCATGTACAATTTAAAATAGTTCCACTTGAACTTTATGGACACTCTGTATTTTTAACCTAAAATTGAGAACATATTTCATAATAAAATCTACAATAATTTTCTTAAATAGAAATATTTTGCAAAGAATCACCAGAGTGCATAGATTCAGGAGTGCAAGATAAAATGCAGCAGGAAAATCACAACTTAACAGATGTATGAGGGAGGCCTCAGTTGAGCTAGTTGCTTATTTACAGAAATTCAAGACTCAAAAGCACTAGGAGACAACGAGAGCACCACTAGGACGTGGGAATAAAAACAGCATATGAGGCTGGGCACAGTGGCTCACTCGGTAATCTCAGCACTCTGGGAGGTTGAGGCCAGTGGATTGCTTGAGATCAGGAGTTTGAGACCACTCGGAGCTAGAGTGAGATCCCATCTCTACTAAAAATAGAAAAACTAACCAGACATGGTGGTGCGCACCTGTAGCCCCAGTTACTTCATAGGCTGAGGCAGGAAGATTGCTTGAGCCCAAGAGTTCGAGGTTGCTGTGAGCTATGATGTCATAGCTCTCTACCAAGGGCAACAAAGTAAAATTCTATTTCCCCCCCCCAAAAAAAAAAAAGTTGAAAAGAACAGACTCAATTATTGAGAAGGAAAGTTCTAAGGAGCAGGATTTCTGTACTCTTGGTTTTTGTTGTTGGTTTTTTTTTTTTATTAAATCATAGCTGTGTACATTAATGCAATCACAGGGTACAATGTGGTGTTTTCATGTACAATTTGAAATACTCTCATCAAACTGGTTAACGTAGCCTTCATGTCATTTTCTTAGCTATTGTGTTAAGACATTCATACTCTGCTTTTATAAAGATTCACTTGTACCCTTGTAAAATAAACCATACAGGTGACCCCACCAATCACCCTCCCTCCACCCATCCACTCCCCTCCCTCCCTGTCCCCATATTCTAAGGCTATAATTAGTTTTAGCTTTCCTATGAAAGTTATAAATTAGTTTCATAATAGGGCTGTGTACATTGGATACTTTTTCTTCCAATGTATCTTCTTGAGATACTTTGCTAAGAAGAATATTTTCCAGCTCCATCCATGTAATGTACTCTTGGTTTTTAATGAACGAATATTTTCATAATAAATATAGAGTCTCCTACCAGAATTTGGTTCAGAATCAGAAATGTGTATATCTGGGACAGACGCAACACCACCGCTCTCTCCTGCCTGACAACGCTGTATTTCTGTGTCCATTATCCCTGAACACCGTGTCCACACAAGGCATGCTGCTGAGAAGACGTTAAATAACTGAAGCAGATTAAATTTATTTCTCACAAATCTTATTCCAATTTGGGCTAAAAGAGCCTAAATTATTTTTCAAATATATTTATTCTACTGCAATTTTCACAAATCAAAATTTAAATTGGCATATTTAATCACAGCTCTTTTAATCCAGTGAGTCTATTCAACTCAGTGGTTTTTACATAATATTCTAAAGTAAAGAAAACCTATAGGTTAGAAGAATTCTCAGTACTTGAAATAAAAGCCGTTTGGATAGGAAATGTTTGAGAAATACAGAATTGAAATAACTGAAGCAAAGCCAAAAGAGAGAAAGAAAGGAATAAACGACGAATAGGACTTAGTGTGACTCAAGTTCAAATTAAAGAATAAAACAGATTTAAAATGATAGGAATGCAGAAAAAGGATAGAGGAAGTCTGTGTGTCACCAAGAAATCTGACAACAGAATCATAAAATGAAATGGACCTGGTGAAAATGGAGACGTAAAAACCATCATTACATTTGATTTATATAATCCAATTTAACTGCCCGTTAGAAAAACGTTCAGTGCACATCCAGCTGCAATTTTTTAGCCATGCCTTTTGTAGAAGATTTATTTGCAACAGCACATCCAGGTTAAAATTCCATAGCCAAGGTGGAAAGTAAGCGTCAATATTCCCCATTTCCAAATTCTGAAAAACTCTTTCCTCTCCTCTTTCAAAAGAGCAGAAAGTTCTGAGATTTTTTAAATTAATAATAATAATTTAAAGCATTAATTAAAGCAAATCACAGTAAACCCACCATAAATCTTCAATGCCAGCCCATGGCCGTACTAAATGTCTTCTTTACTCACTTTTCAAGTGTTGAAGGGAAACAGCCAAATAATTAAGATACACATGACTTCCTAGAATACATGTCGACTAGACAATGTACTTTCTATTTTACTAATAAAAATTTAGGAAATGATAAAACATTATCCTCTATTTAGGAGTTGGGCACATCACAGGCTTCTTGCACTGTACAGCCGTTTGACTCCTGGCCTTATATTTCAGGACATCCTACAGTGGCTAATTTTGTGATCATGACTAACACTGAAGTTTCAATTCAACATCCATATCCATCACCATTCAAAAGCCTTAAAATATAAATGCACGTTGTTAAGAAAATCATTGTCAAATATTATGTAAATCTCAAATTGCCATTGATGATCTAATTACAATTGTCTGTGACACGTCCATGTCCTCTCTCATCACCTGAGGAACAGGACAGGACATCACACCTGCTTTTGTTGCTCTAATAAGACTCGTAATAAGTCTCCAGCAGGGGTGGCTGTACAGAAGCAAACTCAGATCTGTGAAAACTATTTTTTTGGTCATTCAGTATTGTATCTATTCGTGCGTGTTTAATGAAGGTTTACTTTATTTGATGTGATCCTCCTGTGTTTAATCATCAGCAAATATAATCACTAATACATTTCTCTAATTCTTAAAAGCCTATTTGGATGAGACGAGGCCTTAATATTTTGAAATAAGAGCGGAAGAATTACATCTGAAACCAAAGTTTGTATAGGAAATGTTTTAGAAAGAACACAGAATTGAAATAATTGGAGCAAAGCCAAAAAGAGAGAAAGGAAAGAATAGATGACAAGCAGGACTTATTGCAACTTAAGTTCAAATTAAAGAATAAAACAGATATAAAATGATAAGAATGCAGAAAAAAAGACAGAGGAAATCTGTACACCACCCAAGAAAGTGTGAACATAAGGTACATCAGAGCACAAATAGGCAAGTTGGAAAAGAAATGCTCAAAAAACTAATGTCTAGCACTAGACATTAGCCTAATCGTATACTTAACATTTTAAAGCCAAATAGTAGCCTCTCGGCCCGGCGGACACAGAACAGAGAGTCACAGGCTTGCACAAATAGTGTTTGTCCAAATACTGTCCCAGAGAAAAATCTCAGCCAACAGACCATGAGTGCGAGGAGGCCCTGGCAAAGATCCCCTTTTGTAGAGGTGTTGTTGATGAGCATGTCAAGTCCCTAAGTCCCGCTGCTCAGATTTCATGCTTCCCCACACACCTTACGATTAGATTTTGTTTCCACAGCTAGTCAACTGGCCTTGTGATTTGACAAAACTCGGGTGTATTCACCTGGTTCAAGAGCTTGCCTGATGGGACAGCTGTATTCTCAGGCCACTGACGAGGTCAGCTTCCAGTCTGCTCTGTCACGGCCACAGTGAGTCCGTACCTGCCAGGCATTCCAGGCAGAAGCTGGTGCCCTTCCCAGGTGGCACCCTCATTGTTTTTGTGACAGCTCTTTGAAGCTCATCTTCATCTCATGGAAGGAAAAATACATCTTTTATGTCCTATTTGCCAGATTAACTCTGAGAATTTTAGGGAAGTTAGATTTTTCAAAACAGGAGGTAACAGGGGCATAGAAATAAATAGCGAATTCCTCACCCCTCAGCTTTCCTGGACATCCACTCTGTCTTGGGAACAGATACACGTCTTGAGCCGTAGCCAGAGTGGACTATGGGGGTGGCTCTGCCCTAATGTCAGGTGTCTGGGGCCCCACGGTGGCCAGGAATGACACTGGGACATGCCAGGTCAACATAAAGGTCATCCTGTGCCTCAGACATCTGAAACCCAGAAGGCATGCCGGTGGGCGCGCCCTCCTTGGTAGGGTGCCCTCTTGGCCATGACACCCTCTCAGAGTGGCCCTGGCCCTTCTCCTCTAGCCCTGACGCCTTGTGGCTCCTGGCAGATCCTAGAACAAGAAAGCCTCCACCTTACACAGCTAAACGCCCCTCCCTTCCGCAGCTGCCTGCTAGCCAGGGAGCAGCCGAGCTCTTCTGAGACCAGGTGCTGCTGCCCTCAGCTATATAGCACAGGTGCCTGTGTCCACCTAGGCACCCTGACTTAATGGTCTGAGTGAGGCCTGGCCACGCAGGAAGTGTTTAACAGCCCCCCCAGGAGCACTGTGGCCAGGGCTAAGGACACCACTTCAGATTGTTGATCACTAATCGCTGGGGCCACACGATCTTGGGCTGCCAAGCCTGACTGACTCCACAGAACCAGACTCTGCAGCCCAGGCGTGTGTTTGCACACCATCCCCATGTGTGAGCAGCTGCCTGTCCTTTCCTTTTAAACCTAAAACAGAGAAGGGCTAATGCCTTCCAGGCCTCAGGTCTCAACCTCAGAAGCTTCACCGAACCCCGAGGAATCTTTGGGATGTTCGTGGGCAGCAACAGCCGGAGCAGCCAGGAAACAGAAAGATACAAGAGGACAGTGAGGAGAGGAAGCATTTCCCAGGGAGCTGCAGAGCCAGGGCTGGAGCTTGGGGCACCTCTCTGGCCCAGAGTCCAGGCCAGGGAGGGACTTGGCAGCTGGCAGGCACATCCAGGTCAAAAAGTGCACAGTCCAGCCCTCTTGCCCGGGGGTCTCCGGCTCCTTCTGGCACCACTGGCAGCAAAGGGTCCGGCCAGGGACAAGGGCTGAGCTACCCAACAGGAGGGGCAGATAGAAATGTGAACATTTGCCCCATTTTTCAGAACCATCACTAGGTACCTTGTGTGTCCACCGCCCTGCATCAAGCCTCTCCATCCATCTTTGTCAGGGAGGGTGTCATGAACATTAGGGACACACTTAGACTGAAAAAATTATTCTTGCAAAGCTAAACACATTTTTACCATGCCATCCAGCTTCTGCACTTTTTTGGTATTTACCCAAATGGATGAGAACTTACGTCCACACCACAACCTGTGCGCAGATGTTTAGAGCAGCTCTGCTCATCACTGCCAAGGCCTGGAAGCAGGCAAGGTGTCCCTCGCCAGGTGAATGAGTAAATCAGCTGTGGGGCCTGCAGACAATGGAATCTTACTCAGGGCTAAAAAGATACAGATGATCAAACCACGAAATGACCTGGAGGGAACATAAATACATATCCCTGAGTGGAAGGGGCCAGCTGAAGAGACTACTTATTCTGTAATTCCAACCTTATGACATCCTGAAAAATGCAAAGCTATGGAGACTAAAAAGATGAGTGGTTGCCAGGCATATGGGGGGGGAGCAGGGCGGAGCAGGGCACAGAGGATGGTTACGGCTGTGGAAACACTGAGATGCTGCAGTGGTGGATGCCTGTCATTACGCATTTGTCAGAACCCGGGCAATGCCAGGAGTGTGTCACTAAGAGTGAGTCCCGATGTAAGTCGTGGACTTTGAGTGATAACCATGTGTCACTGTGGGTTTACGCTTGTATCAAACGCACCTGTCTGCGGGTGGGGAGCGTGGTCAGGAGTTACAGGGGAACCTGTACTTTCCCCTCCATTTTGCAGGGATCCTAAACGTGCCCTAACAAAAAAATAATAATAATCAAGTTCAGTAAAATAGAAAAGCATTATCCCTTGTGGATCTGAAATTCAATTTTAACAGGGCGTCCTGTAATTTTATTTGCTAAATCTAGCGGCTCTGTTGGAAGAGCACAAATTAGACAAATGGTTATGAATATTTTAATATATTGGGCATATTCTGAGCTCCTGCTCCCCCCTTGACAGGTATCACCCCCTCATCTGTCCAGCGGAGATGCCCCACGGAAGTGGAGCGGGAGCCAGAGAGGAGCTGGACCCCCACGTGCTAACTCAGTTCACTTGTCACAGTTTGACTTCCGTTAATGAACCCAGGGATTAAAAAGAATATTTTTATGTCAATTTCTAGTCTCCTAAACTAACACTCTTTGTTTACATAGGGTTTATGCTGAACCTCGGGCTTTTCTGTCTATATGTATGTTGTTTCAGTAATTTCATTAAGGGCTGTGAAGTCAGAAACTGGGCTTTCCATTATTCTGATGCTCACCTATGGCATCCCAAACCCTCTCCATGAATGCCTGGTAAATTATTCTCCTCCTGTCTCAGATAGTTTAAAAGCAGTACAACTGACCTTTCATGCCACACGCATTCTCTTCCTTAATAGGGCTATCTCTCAGAAGCTCATTTACATGATATCAGTATGAATTTTGTATCTTATTTATTTGAGGAGCAATCTCCACCAAACTCTGCAGAGCCATGATTTGAATCTCTATATTTCTGAACTCACCTGTCAACACAACTGGGCTTGAATAATTACATTTAGCAATCTATAACCCCAGGCAATTCCAGTCACTGCAGCTATGCCTAGGCTGAGATTTGGGGTATCAGCACATCACCAAGATAACAATAAAGCTCATAAAACCAAACCTGTTATCTGCCAAACACATCTCTGGATACTCGCATCTTGGCAAGAAGTCTATTATAGAGATGCTGACACACATCACACCCCCCACTGTCCCCCTGCGTACTTACAATATTATTATTGACGGTAAGCGGCAACCAAGGCTTGTCATCGACCATAATCGGCTGATCTGCCCAAGACAGATTTAATTTACTGACATAAAATAGTCTCACTTTCTGCCTGTCCAGGTTAAGCAGATGCCTGGGAAATCACAGGGAGTAGTAAGGCCCACCCTGGTGGCTGACTATCGGCCACCAATTACAACTGGACATTGGAAATTCTTTGCTGCAAAAAAAAAAAAAAAATCTATTATGACTATGAAGGGACTTTCAAGTTATTCATAGACCTTCTTAGGGGCTTTTATTAGAGGCTTTTCCAAATCCAAAGCCAAGATAAAATAGCTCAGCATAGCATTCATTTTTAATGACCCTCAAGCTCGAATGTAAATCCCTGTTCAGTATGCATTAACTCTCCTCCAGATTTTAACAACTAGTCCAGATCTTGCCTAGGTGTGATTCCTCAGCAGGGCTGTGGTGGTGCCAGGCAGGCAGGGCCGAGAGGGGCAGCAACCTAGCAGCTGATTAGAAACAGCCCCTCCTCCACGTCCAGAGTCTGCATGGGACTTCCCCGCTCGCTCACTCTTTGTAAGAAAGAGACAAATTAGGGGCTTTCTTATTTATTCCCAGTGAACAGAAAAACCCTTAGGGGAATAAATGGTCTGTCAAACAATAAGAACAGTGATACAATTAGAAATCAGAGTTTGGTATTCAGTGTCTCTGAAAGAAAATCCAGAAAACATACAACATTCTTTAACAAAACCTGACTGTCTCACCCATATTTCATCCGGTGGATCTCTGGAATAAAATATAGTAATACCCAAGAATAAAAATAAATGTCAGCAACCTTATGCTGGTATAATGCTGGTATAAAACATACACAAAGCAACCCCATGCCAGTATAAAACATACACACAGACAATAAGTGATGCTTCTTACCAAGGGTGATCTTTGAGGTGAAGGACCAAATGAGCCGCCCCGTACTCGATGCGTGCGATGATCATGCCTGTCCACCCAGGCATCATGTAAACATGTCCTGGTGTGCATGCACCTTTGGAGAATATCCACGGCTATATCCACCCCCCCCCACTGGTATATTTTTAAAAACCACCAGAAGACTAAATAAATTATTACAAATAAATGAACAGTTTGTATCTCCTCTGCAGGAATAAATTACTCTGTGCTTTGTGACCCCCCTGCATGAACTTGCTTTTAGAAGTGACCGTCTGAGGGTGCACAGGACCCTCAGGTAAACCAAGCCACAGACGTCCCATGTGGGGCACAGACCTTCCTGCTCCTGACTCAGGCACCTGGTACAGCAGGAGGCATCTCTGTCCTTCGCTCTGGTGAGGTCTCGGCCTTTTATGAATTCCCCACGATGAAGCTCAGAGAAAGTGACTCCGAGAACACCATGGAACTCTTCCTGAAACACAGGCTGCCACTTAGGAAGCAGAAAAAAAGGTAGCCTGGTTACTGTGGGTAGTCGTTTAATTGTTTTTAGTTAATTAGCCTCATCCTGTGTCACTCTCCCTCGGACACCCCTAACCTACACCCATGGATATAAGGCCTAAAAGTAAACTGCAATATTACGTGCCCTCTTGACATCGGGTGAGACCGGGAAGGCCTTGAGTGGCCCAAGCACACGGTCTCCTCCCCATTCAGCTCCTGTGAGAAAGATCCTTGAGCTAAAGGACGCTCCCCACCCACATCTCCCACTTCCCCCTCCGGGGGGCTGAGGGATTGTTCAAACAGTCACAGCATCCCACAGGAACCAGGGTCATGTCACCTTCCTCCCATAGCCCTGCTGTGTCACTGTGTTCCCCAGCACCGCCCGGGGTGTCCCACGTGCCACACGGCCTCTCCATCCCCACCTGCCAGCTGTGAGTCTCACCTGTCAGGTGCTGGAGCTCCAGCCACTGCCACAGCCCTCGGGTGGGACCCCTCCCCACCAGCAGGGTGAACACATTTCACAATCAATTAATCGCCCAAATTCACTTGCACTCTGTCCACCTGAAATAGGAGCCACTGTGATGGGTCACTGAATGTCAGGCCTCTCCTCATGCCGTGCTATGGAGTGGATCTCGGAGCCTCTGTCTCTCAATTAAAAAGAAAAAAATTAATAAGACTGGTGATATCTCAAATCTTTTCCTGTTCTTGAATAAACAATTTCTCAGAAGACACAAGTCTGTAGAAAATTCTTCTGTTGACAGAAACCTTTCTGATGGAGTTTTCTCTTGAGTTTCTTCGACACCAAACCATATTCCCCTTCCCTCTTTCCTCATGCTCATATAACATTGGGTTGAAGAATAACCCCCCAGCCGGCCTACAACATGGATTTTGCCCCCCATATCTTGCCCGTGGAAATCCTCCTTTCCTTGGGCTGGTCATTAACTCACAGCTCTTCTCCACCCATTGGTTTACAAACGCAGTTACAGGGGTCCCCAGGGCACTACGGTTGATCACCTAACATGCCGCTTCTTCTCCACACCCCCGTCTACACTGACTATTCTCTAGACAGAGAAGGGACAATCTCCACTGAGCCACCTTCTAGGGAGCACAAGGCTGCTCCTGACCACAGCAGTCCCTGGAAGAGGGGGAAATCTGTGTCCAGAGGTCATGCCCACTGGCCTGTGTCTGTGGGCCACAGCAGCTCATATCAGAAAGCACCGCGCTGCCCTGCCGGCTCGCAGCAGGAACTCTGCTCCCAGGACCCCAAAGCCTCCAGGTTCCCAAGAGCAAAGCTCTTTCCAGAAATCACTGATGATCCCCCTTTGAAAACTCTGCCCCTTAGCACCACCTCCCAAAATAAACACAATGACAGTCGATTCAAATGTTCTTTCTTTCCCCTTCTTGTCTTTAGACAAATATTTATGAAGAGCTATCACTTGGCCAGCATCGTCCCTGATTCCAAGGCTACAGTGATGGGTAAGATGCCGCTTTCTCCCTCCACTGGTTCCCAGCAGGGGGCGGCAGAGGGAAGGACGGAGGTAAGAGACCCAGGAAAGAGGAGGTAAGTGGAGAGACCGACCTGGGGCTGCGGGCGAGGGAAGGCTGCTCCCAGACAGAAAGGACGCAAAGACACGGAGGACCCTTCCGTGCAAAGTGCTAAGAGGAAGGGCCCATTCTGGAAAGCCGACATACTGTGTGACACCGAGTGGACGGCATTTGGGGAAAGGCCAAACTACGCAGACAGCACAAGATCCCTGGTGGTCAGGAGTGAGGGGGACGCGGGAGGAATAGACGGAGCCCAGAGGAATTTCAGGGCAATGGAAGTGTCTCCGTGTGACTGACACCATGACGGTGGCTACATGTCATCATTGTGTCAAAATCCATACCGCGTACCACACGCAGACTGAACCATGACGTACACTACAGACTTTCATTAATAACCGTGTCTTAACGCGGGTCCATCAATTGTAACAAACATACCAGCACCCGTGGGAGATGTTAATAACGACAGAGCCCGTGCAGGGGAGAAGCCTGTATGGGGAAATCTCTGAGCTATTTGCTCATTTTTTCTATAACCCTAAAATGGTTTTTAAAAATAAAGTCCATTAATTTAAAATAGAACAAGATATATAGGAACAGCCAGTTTTAGCACCAATTCTGACATTTAACAATAACCAGTAATAATTGTTCAATTCTTTTACAGGCCTACTGATACTTAGTCTTTATAGCCACCTGTTACTATTCCCATTTTTGCAGAGGCTAGACCAAGGCAGTAAAGTTGAATCATTTGCCAATATTCACAAAGTTTGTCATGGGTTGGCCCAGGTCTGGCTGGCTGCAGAACCCAGCTGTTAACCATAGATATCTATACTTTGCTGTCCTCCCTAAAGGGCAGCATCTAAATGCATCTTCCTGGAAGGATAAGGGGTGAAACCCTTGAGTTCTGACTGTGTTTAGAGCATATCCATGTTAGTTAGACAATGGAGGAGTGGCATCCAAGCCAGTCGTATAAAACATACTGGGCCTCAGCTGAATATTCACAGGTGAGTGGGTAGCGATGACTCTTCTATACTAAAGCTCTTACCATCATTGTTCATCTGCAGTAAACAGATAAATGCTTTCTTAAAATAACCACAATTTACAAGCAATAATCACTTGAAACAAATGACTAAAAATGTAATGACTTGAAGCTAATCTTCAGAACATTAAGCTGTGACCCCCTTGCCCAAGGCTGTATTAATCTTCCTGGTGCTGTCTGTACTAATATTCCCTAGTAGATAATGAGCCAGGCTCAGGTGGTTCCTATTCCAGTAGCCTCACCAAGCCACAGGGAAACAGAAGAAGCTGGAAATACGATAGTACAGAAGGATTCGATCTACAGAGACACAGGGCATAGGAGGGCACTGTGGAGGCCAGTGCCCCACACAGGGACAAAATTAACCTCTGATTCTAAAGGATAAATCATGACTTCATCTAAAGTTGTAGCTCAACCTATATTTTAATCTCAACCCTCCACAGAACTGCTGTTCAGTGTTATTCAGAATCAGAATTATTTCCCTTAAAAGATCCCACAGTAAAATTTAATAATACTAACTAGGTCATACCTTACTTACATAACTAAACTCATTGCATACCCAGCAATAAACTTAAGTTAAACTGTTAGTTAGACTGAGTGTGGATTAAGGCATCAGAGAATTTCAAAACTTTTGATTCCTTCCACCCGTCAGAGGACCACTGCCTGGTTCAGTTAACAGGCACGTGTAATAAACACTCTTTAAACATATCCAATAAGTTAGGATGAAATCACCAGGACACAGGCTGACAGCCTTGGGGATAAGTTTGTTTGTGTACAAAAGCTTTGAGTGCTTTCCTACTGTAAAAAATTTTGAGTAGCTTCTCATATGTATCTATATGATTGGGGCTTTAGTTTCTAGAGACTATCTTGACTCTGCAAATGGAATGGAATCCATATTTACATCACCCAGGTGAGCTATCGAAAATCGAGTCACTGGCATTGCATGGGCCAGAATAGTTTGCTCCTTAAATGAAAAACCCAGAGCCAGGCATGAACACACAGCACCAGGCAGGCAAATCAAGGGCTCTCCACATTGCCAAGTTTAACCAAGGGCAAATGGGCTTGAAATTTTTAATGGGGAAATGAACATTTTAGAATCTTCAAATCCTTAGGAAGAAAATAAAAATTAAGATATTGCAAACAACATACAAAGAATTTTTGCAGAACCACAACATTATAATACTGTTCAAACAATAATATCTCAATGTTTGAGAACAAGTATGTACATACATGAAGAATCAGTTTTTTTATTTTTAGTTTATGATTGAGAATTAAATCACAGTATGAAATTTAAAACATTATCAAAGAGAATTAATAAGTCATGCTCATTTATACAGGAAATTAGTCTTATCATATTTCCTTTTATAAATTAGTATAGCTATATTCATAACCATGCAGGCCTGGGTTTACATACAGACTTTTTTCTTTTTATTAACAAATAGAGGGAAATTATATTATTATATCGCTCATCTAATTTCCTCCTTCACAGCCCTCTTTTAATTTCTGGCCTACATTTGTGTCTGAAACAGAGTAGCCAAGCACGTGAGAAACACCCCCGAGTTAGATAGTTAAGAGTTTGAAGCACTTGGAGACGTGAGTGGCCAGTGTGGAGAGACCGTCAGTATGCAGTGCCCTCTGCTGGCCAATTTATTAAATATCATGATAAACAAAATTCCTGTGTATTGTTACAATGGGGGGGAGGGCCATGGGGAACCTAAGATCTTTTTGGAATTAGAGCTATAATTCTAGAGAGTCACCAGTCACTCTCATAGTCCCTTTATTGAACAGAATTGTCATTTATGAAACAAAACAACTGGAAATCTTCCTTGTACAAAGAAACATCCGTTGCGAAGAATAGAACGCCGTTAGAGAATTGGACTTCTTACATCTGCTCAGGTTGTAGGTCAAACGGAACCTCGCCATTACCTCTGTCTCAGTTTGCTGTCTCTCCTCAGTGTCCCTCTCCATGGCTTCGCTCCCCATTTCTACTGTAATCCTTCAGCTTCTACATTCTCCATCCAAACTGTGCACTTACCCAAAGCTGGGGCATGTGTTGCTCCTTGTGGAAGCTTTGGACATTATAAACATTCAATAAATCTCTATTTTTTTTCTTTTCAAAAGCTTTAGAATTCACCAGAAAGCCAGAATTAGCAATATTTCAGTACACTGCCTGGTGATGAATTTGAAAGGTTGTCTTGGACCCTAGAGTATAATTAACATTTAATCATGAAGGGGGATAAAGAACACTATATATATAGCATAAAATCTCTAGTTGTATGTTCATTCATTTTAGAAATTAATTTTAGAAATTTAAGGAAACAAGTATAGCACTATTGCTAAGACTTAGATGGGCTTTTGCATACAATTCTCATCTGGGCTCCAGGCCAGAGTCTTGGGTCTAGAGGCCACTCTGGAGGAGTCTGGAAGGAAGAGAAGGCAGACTTCTGGGATGAGGGCTGGGGAACTGGAGGCAGGTCTCTGAGAGGAGGGCCAGGGGAGTGGAGGCAGGTCTCTGGGAGGAGGACCGGGGGAGTGGAGTCAGGTCTCTGGGAGGAGGGCCAGGGGAGTAGAGGCAGGCCTCTGGGAGGAGGGCCAGGGGAGTAGAGGCAGGCCTCTGGGAGGAGGGCCGGGGGAGTGGAGACAGGTCTCTGGGAGGAGGGCCGGGGGAGTGGAGACAGGCCTTTGGGAGGAGGGCCGGGGGAGTAGAGGCAGGTCTCTGGGAGGAGGGCCGGGGGAGTGGAGGCAGGTCTCTGGGAGGAGGGCCAGGGGAGTAGAGGCAGGCCTCTGGGAGGAGGGCCAGGGGAGTAGAGGCAGGCCTCTGGGAGGAGGGCTGGGGGAGTGGAGACAGGTCTCTGGGAGGAGGGCCGGGGGAGTAGAGGCAGGCCTCTGGGAGGAGGGCCGGGGGAGTGGAGACAGGTCTCTGGGAGGAGGGCCGGGGGAGTGGAGGCAGGTCTCTGGGAGGAAGAGGCCTCATTCTGGGCGCCTCTGGGGACTCCAGCTGATTCAATTTTATCTGGAAGTGACTTTAATAAATCCTGAGATTTACATTCTGCAAAGAGCTACAGGAGCATTGGGAAGCCAGAAAAAGACACCAAATCTTTGTTAATGAACATTTAAGCGATAGACCAGGAGGCCTTTCTAGTGAGAAACAAAATCTAGAAACTATAAAGATAAAATCATGTGATTTGACTACTAAAATAGCAGCATTTGCTGTGCAAAACAGTCTTACCTAAATGTCAAAATACAAGTGACAAACTGGGGAAAATATTCACAACATATATGAAAAAACTAATGTCCTTACTAGTTAAGAAGTGTCTACACAAACCAGTGAGAGAAATACCAGTACCCTAATAAGACCCACGTGGGCCATTTTCAGAGTGGAAGGAAGTAGATTGTGTTTATACACTCATCAAGATGTTCCACTTCTCTGGTAATTAATGAAATGCAAACAAGACATTAATCTAACAACTATCAAATTGGTAAAAGTCAAAATATTTGGTAATTTTTTGTGTATTAAGGCGAGTGTGGGCAAACAAACTCTCTAACATATTGTTGGCTAGAAAATGAATTTCTATGACTTTTACAGAGACATTTTGGCAATATTTCATGACCAGTCTGACAAATATGCCCACACATCTCTACACATCTCCCTACATGCCCATAGAGGTATAAGGAAGTTCATCATATAATTTTTCATAGCAAAAAAAAAAAAAAAAATAGAAACAACCTAAATGTCCACCAGGGGAGTCTGAATGGAGAAAGTGCTGTGCGTCCACACCATAGAATTCCCTACCACCCTCTAGAGGGGGGGGGTCGAATTCAATGCACTAACATAGATCTCTGGGACATCATTCACTGGACAAATGAGCATAATAAAGGTTACGGTCCACTCCTGTTACATACATGCTTGTTCACCAACCGATCGGGGAAATAGTGCTGGGAGGAAGAGACCAAGAGAGAGACCGGGTTCCCCCAGATATTTAATTATATCATACATCCCCTCTGGCACTGCTTGCTTGTTTTTTACCATAATCTTATAATACAGTCCCAAAAAATGAGTTAAAAATATTAAAAGATAAAAAGAGCTATCTCCAGCAATGTCATCTATGCCTTGCAAAATGTTCTGAACAGTGACAGTGAAGTCCTCTGTCACAGACAGGATGCAGGGACATGGAGAAGACCTGGGAAGGAACTCACAGTGGTTTAAGGATAAATGCTGAATGCCAGAATCCAGGCAAGCCTTCTCAGCCCCTCGCAGCCCCTGCTCCCGGGGGAGAGGGCCATTTTAGCAGAGGTGCTGACCTGACAACTCGGGTCATCCAGTGGGGGCTGAGAGCATTCTTAAAAGCTGTACAGACAACCATTCCAGGTCAGCGGTATTGAGTTGCTCTGGGGATACATCACTGAATGTAACAGATTCCCTGCCTGGACTTGAGAATGAGGAATGTGGCTAAAGGAGAAGCCCCAGAGAAGCTGGTCTGGGCCTGCAAGGCCACACCAGGATGGGAGGAGCAGTCACACTGGTCCCCTGGGCTGCCTGTGACCAGCTCAGGTGTCTCCATCCCATCAAAACACAAAGTTAGATGGGCTGCAAAATTAATGTGATTTGGCACCTTTTTTTTTTTAATGACTTCAAAGAAGTGAACTGTGCTGAAAATATGAGAATGTACAAGAATGATTGGGGGGGTAACAAAGAGAGATTTTATTTAGGAAGAATAAAGAGAAAGTTCAGCGCACTTCCAAGAGTTGGAAGTGAGTCCCTCTCACAAAGGAGAAAAGGTGAGAGAGAGACCAGATTCCCCCAGATATTTAATTATATCATACATCCCCTCTGGTATGTATGGTTTCTGTATATGTATGCATGTATAGAGACCTATAAGAATGATTCCTAATGAGTTTATTAGCTGTCTTTAAACATTCTAATTGTGGGTCCCCACTATAAAAAAAAAAAGAAAGAAAGAAAAGTTGTATTCCATGTATATCTGTGTAAGGATACAGACTTATCACCATGCTCAATATTGTACACATTGCAAAACAAATACAAAACAGAAATTTTTTAAGTATAATATAAATACAAATAGTTTTCCTACTTTCACACTCCCCACCTGGAAATGACAGCTGTGGATGGTCCCTCTCACACTTTTGGCATCCATACAACCTTAATGTGTGTTAGGTGCATCTAGAGACTGACATGTTTAGTGAAATGTTAAGGAAAGTTATTACAATTTTGAAAAAAATAAGTCAAGATTAAATGTGAAGCTAAATTCTTCCTGTCATTAAGAAGGGTGATATGCACTTCAGTGGATTACCTGGTTCACAAGACAGTAGCTACTCTGTTCTAGTAAACAGAAAATTCTGATACAAATTTGCAGTCCTTCAGAAAGTCAGCAACTACTGGTGATTGTCCCATGAAAGGGTAATATATCAAAGTGACCTCAAATGCAGAAAGAACTAAGAAACCAAAGAACAGGCATGTATAGGCAAAATGCCTATATGCCTCTGGCCAAAAAAGCCGCTTGAGAGAGAGCAGTGAAAAGACTTTGTGCAGGCATACTTGTAAGAAACTGAGGCAGAATCCCATATGGCCCAGTTAGTTGTGGGCCTAACATGACCAAGGCTTTGGTTGGAATAGCATTTCCAGACTGTGTTAAGGAATTAAGTTTGACTTTATAAGGCCAATGAAAAAGCCCTTTGGAAAACTGGCCAGATACCCATCAGTAACCTTTCCTAATCTGTGGTAAGTGATGAAGGTCGCTTGCTGACGGGTCTGGGAATGGAGTAACCTTTCCTGATCTGTGGTAAGTGACAAAGGTCACTTGCTGATGGGGCTGGGAATGGAAATGTGCTAGGGAACCTCAAGAGAAGAGGAATTTACCCAATGTATATAGGTATCTAATGGCACAGATGAAACCTAGGCTCGTGAAAGGCTTTTGAGAAGTCTAGCCTGTAAATTCCTTATAAAAGTTTCCAGCAAAACCCCCCTGACTTAAGGCCTACATGGGAGCAGGGGTTTGCACACAAATTCCTGTATGTCCAAGAAGTTTCTTTATGCCTGTATAAAGATACGAAGTAACAGCCTCCAAATGGCAAGGCCAGCAAGGGCAGGTATTCAATCTACCTTGTTCCTCTGTGGCCTCAGGCATCATCAGATAAGAACAAAGTAATGACTAACAACATGTTCTCCATTAAGTTATGTTAAATTGGGTTATGTTGATAGGGTTGTGTCAATAGGTGTATGTTGAGTAGATTATCAGAAACTAATTACAAGGTAGTCACATGATGTTTAAATGGATCAATGAGGCCATTGCTGTGCACATGTACAAAATTCCCTATATAAACCAACCACAAATAAAGGAAGCTCGCCATTTTGCCTGAGCAAGCAGATGGTCACCTTTATTTGAAACACAATTTTAATAAGCAAGCTTATTCTCTATGATATTGCTTTTCTGTGAGACCCTTATGGCAACAGGAATGAGGCAGAGAAACACAGTTTCCCTTGTCAGTCTAAGGCGATTTATTCAGAAATTTACAAACAAAGGCAAGGTCTGGGGCAGCAGCCAGACAGACAGGTAGATCTCCAAGCTGTGGCCCTGAGACCCAGAACTTCCATTCCATATGGAAAGAATGTGCAGGGCAATAAGGTCAACCCTCTAGGATAGGCAAGAATTCTATTACAGAATCATAGGCATCACAGTCTAATTTGTGTGAGAATATCAAAGTTGCTTTGACATAAGAGCAAGACGTATGCTGAGTATATATTCTTACACTAGGGCAGAAAATAAAAAGAAATCTTGGAGGCTATCCTAGAACTGGGGTTAAGCAGAAGGCAATATCACCAGTTAGCATCTAAGACGGTAACACCTTTATATCCTCTGGGACTATCGGTTAGCATAACAGATTCTGCTCACTCACGATCATGGATTCAGAAACAATAAAAAAAATCCTCACTAAAAACCATGTACAGGATTGGAGAGACACTAAGCTGAAGGGCTCTCATATTCAAAAGCTGGAAGTTGGAATTACACAAATTTAGGAAGTCATGACAAATACATTCCTAACCTTCTCTTGGATTGGTCTGGCCTTGGAAAGCATTTATTTTATCCATGGCAGCACTGGGATGTATGTGGTTTATAATTATTCCCAAAAAGACCTCATTGATTTCTTTCTCCAAGTGGCAAAGAGAATCCTCCCAGTTGGGAAATAGTCACATTCTTGGTGTGGCAGAGTTTGGTCTGTTTAATAAATCCTAATATCACATCCTCAGTGGTGAACCTGGGATCACTCAGTTGCAGGTGGCAATTCAGGGGAAGCCAAATAATAATAATAATAATAATAATATATCCCTAAACCACCTCCTGTCATGTTTCCTGGCTTTATCAATAATGTGATTTTTACCTCAGTGTAAATTTATATTTACATCAGACAAGGTATTTTTGTGTGTAAAAACATGTAGTTTCATAGCCCATTTCTTCACTCAAAATTCTGTAAAGAAAAACACTTGATGTCTTTGATTTCATCTGATCCACGATTTTCACTATTTCCCTCAACAAGCAGAGTCGTGTCGTTGAATATTAACCTTTCTCTTTGAATAAAGGCTGTTGGTCTAATTGCTTTATTTTTATATCGAAGCCCTTGTTCCTGGAACACATTTATGCCACCTTAAAAATACTAGCCCTCCTGACATTTTCCCAACTCCATCATAGTTCACAAAGTAATTATTAACTAAACAGACAAAAATCTTGCATTACGTATTTTCAGAAAAAAAGTGAAAAGCAGGAACAATCAGCCTCCTCCCTGCGTCTGGGCAGCACGTTGCACAGAGCCCTTCCTTTCCCGCCACTTTATATCGAACTTGAAGCTGGCCTCTAGGAGCAAACACTCAGGACAGTGCTCAGCTTTCCGTTATCAGCCACTCGTCTGCCCAGCCTTGACACGGACTTGAATGTCTGATAATGGAATCTTGCCAATGGGTTAATTGCTTTGTTCCCTGAACAAAATTAGGTGATTTCAAAGCTGGTTTTATAAACATCTTTGTAATAAAGCATGTCAACTGTACCAGTGGATGTACATAAGATATGGAATGTTATTTTATTTACATGTATATTATAGATATATAATATCCATTCTTTTAAGGAATTCATGTCTCCATAATCTCTCTATAGCTTTGGTCATTTCCACCATTAGTGAGGGCGAAAGTCCATTATAAAAACTGGAAATATAGCCAGGGACACGCTCATACACATGTAATCCTAGCACTTTGTGAGGCCAAGGCAGGTCACTTGAGGTCAGGAGTTCAAGACCAGGCTGAACAAGAGCAGGATCCCAGTATCTACCAAAAATAGAAAAAATTGGCTGGGTGTGGTGGCTCATGCCTGCAGTCCCAGCTACTCTGAAGACTGAGACAGGAGGATCACCGTGAACCCCGGAGTTTGAGGCTGCAGAGAGCTATGATCACACCATTTCACTCTATCCAGGATAATAGAGCAAGATTATATCCCAAAATATAACAATAATTAGAAACATTAATTTGTAGTTATTCTAAAAATCTACAATTGGTTTGCCAAAGGGGGAGGAAAAAAGGTAATGGTGCTTTGTTTCAAAATGACTCAAAGTTTGGACAGGCTGATGCCACACTTTGAAAGAGTCTCATCCTAGACATCAACCCAGTGATCAGGGTTGACTGGATGATAAATCTAAAACACCCAGTTTTAAGGCAGTCACACACAACCTTTGGACTGCTGGCTTGTTCACAATCTTCATACTCGAAGTGTCAATGTTTCTAAGTATATGTAGACATGAATTCCATATTCAACTAGAGGCCCATTTACTATCTGCATTGTGAAATTATTTTTATTTTAATATATGCATTGTTGTTTTCTTCTCTAGCTTTATTCTTCAGTGAAAGACTTTGATCACTTTTTGTGAAATATGAATACAGATGCAACACAGTACCAACAGTACAGCATGCAAATTTAACAAATCTAGGCAATACTTTACAAATAACCTGGAAACACACGGGCTGAGATAAGGTGCATCGTGTCAGCTGGAAGTTAAACAAGACAGACCCAGTGCAATCCACACGGGTCATGCCCAGCTTCTAAGAATAAAACTATTATTTGAATGCAGTGGCATTTCTGTGAAAATCATAATGAAACACACATTACAAATACTTGAAGTGATCGTGACATGCGACGTGTTCATGAGATGCTTTGTAACTTTATCCCCTGCAGCCATTAGACCCCCAGAGGCACAACTATTAGACCACTGGAAACCTCCAGGGCCACAAAGACACAGTGCTGTGATGGAGACAACTTGTGTGACATCAGTCCCAATGGCACCTTGACAGTGGCCATGGCAGAATTAATTATACCTTCACTATAAGGGAGGGCTTTAGGGGTAAAGGGCAGTCGTGGGGCTAGCCGATCCACCAGCGCAACACTGGGAAGACTGCTCTTCCAGGAGCCCTGCTCTAAGCCACATGATCCCTCACCCCCCACGTTCAATCAGTTGTCAAATCATTCATTTAGTCACTCAAAACACACCTACATATGCTGCAAACTGTGCGTTGTCCAAGCCTTGTGTGTCAGTACAAGGCAGTGAACAAAACTGATGTGTTCTTGCTGTCATGGGATATATAATTTGATAGTTGAGACAAACTGTAAGTTAGTAAACAAACAAAAATTGGAACATGGGATAAGAGCTGTAAAGGGAAGGAGGTGGGCACAATTAATAGAAAGGAAACAGAGCTGACACCAATGATCGGGGAAGGCCCCACCAAAGAGGGCAGAAGGCAGAGGCAGCCAGCTTCCAAGGAGAGGGAGCGGTCTGAGGGCTCTGCACAGGGAGTGTCCACAGTGAAATGCGGCCGTGTGGCTCACCTGCACCCCCTGGTTAAAAATGTCTGGTCAAAGGTCAAAGTATGGTTGTGCCCACCATTGTCACTGTGATGTGTGTCTTGTCGTCTTTATTAAATAGCATTATCTATCATATTAGTCACCTTTGCAATCCATAGACATTACAATGCAAGCTACCTAGTAAGATCTCAATACCTATCAATTGAATCAATGAAGTGAATGATTGGTTTCAACTGAAAATTAATTGGGCATTGCAAAAAATTACTCTTGATATCAAGAAAACTGAAAATAAATAGCAAGATATTCCAGAGTGAAAGAAGGCATGATGTATAAATTATAATTCATTTTTTCACTCATCCACTCATAAGGCAGGACACACATTGACATACTGTCATTTTACCACTGACTAGTTGTGACCATCAGCACATCAAGAGTCTATGGTTTAGCTCATATTGTTTTTCCAGATGGGAAAACTCAACCCACCCTCCACCACCAACGTTTACCACAATTCCCTAATCGCCCTAAAGAAAACCTAAATTAAAACAGTTGAAACTTAGTTCGGCACCTGCAACTCAAGAGGCTAAGGCACCAGCCACATACACCTGAGCTGGCGGGTTCAAACCCAGCCCAGCCCCGCCAAGCAACAATGGTGGCTGCAACCAAAACATAGCCAGGGGTTATGGCGGTGCCTGTAGTCCCAGCTACTTGGAAGGTGAAAGCAGGAGAGTCACTTGAGCCCAAGAGTTGGAGGTTGCTGTGAGCTATGATGCCACAGCGCTCTACCCAGGGTGACAGTTTTGAGGCTGTGTCTCAAAAAAAAACAGCTGAAACTCAAGTGAGAGTTAGTACCAAAAATGCAAGAGAGAAAAAGTCTATAGGGAGTGTCATGAAGACATAAGACTTTCTTTTATGATATATTGTGGCTTTTACCAGCAACCAAATTTAACACAATCTATAAATTATACCCTGCTATCCTTGGGCCATTAAAATGCAACTCAAGGGTAAGTTCCTCCCAAATCCTCTTTTAAAATGTCTTGCTGGTACCAAGGACAGTAAGAGTCCATCTTTGTCAAAAATCAGTGTTCTCTTTCTACCTGGTGCCTACTTCCTCCAGCCCATCATCTGGACCCTGGCAGACGCGTACAAATCCATATTATTTGCCAGGAACATGATCATTTCATCCTCACACTAATCCTGTAACGTTGGCACTTTCATTGTTCCCACTTTAGAGATGAGGAAACTGAGGCTTAGTGACACTGAGTGCTTCTCCCAGGGTCTCACGGCCAGTGCACTCACAAGGGTTGTGGTGGTGCCTATAGTCCCAGCTACTTGGAAGGTGGAGGCAGCAGCAAAACGTGAACCCAAGTCTATGTGGTTCCAAAGTTCAAAATCTCACACATTCATTTATAATGGTCCCATGAACTCCACCCTCAGGTGCTTTCCTCAGCTTGTCCCCACATGCATGGTCCCCCTCCCTTATTGCCACCGCAATTACTGACCACATACCCCAAAACTCAGGGTCCTGAACTTGCCCACTTAGAATCTTCATCGAGAATGTCCCCTTCATCAACATGAGCCTTTTTTCATCTAGAGGCCAAAAATAAGAGAGAGTTTGGACTGCGACATTCCTTTTCCGTCCATAGATTTTAACATCTTAAATATCAGCGATGATTGCTTGTGAAGATGGAGAAGACGAGAGACACAAAATACTCCTAAACTTGTGCCCGCGGTGAAATTCATAAGTTCAGTAATGATTAGTAAATAAGAAGGCCACATTAGAGAAAATAGGTTTAATAAAATGTTGATGAGTTCCCTTTCTTCAAAGGTTAATAGCCAGGAACACTTCCAAGCTAGTATTTCATTGGTAACTCTAAGTTGTAAATATGAAACTTATTTCCCAAACTCTGATACCGCTCATCAGCCAGAATCCAGAGCTCCTGAAGTCGGCACTGCCCTGCTGCCGTTAGTGGCAATTGAAGAAATGTTTGCATTCATCATGAATGTAAGCTGATCTGGGAATGAATTTCTTCTAAATCATCAGACGCACAAAAGATGATATCTTTATAGGAATTATAATTCCGTACAATTATTAGCTTTATTTTTTTTAAGACAGCATCAATTTTTCCTTCTGGACACTCGTGTCTTCAGTATAGAAGAAAGAACTAGATTAATCCTATACTAATCCTGAGAGCTGTAATCCTCTTTTTATTCTCAAACCCACATCAGTGCAGTGTGAGCAGCATTTAAACCACCATCCCCCCTTCTAGATGCCAATGTTTAACATGTCATTTTCCCAAGGACTCTTGCCATCTTAAGATCAAACTTACCAGGGTCTCCAGGGTTTTTTGAATCAGTCCAAAAAGACAGGGAATTGGATTTGAGCGTGGCTCCCAGCCTCAGTCATCACCAGTTACTGCCAGATAACCTCCAGCATCGTGCGGTAGCTGGGGAGTTCCATCTGCCAGTGGCAACTGCCAATAGTGGGTCTCAGTGGCAGAAGTCTTTGCTCCCTCCAGAGCAGGAAACTCCCACTTACTTTATCAACTGTAACCGCCAGCAGGCATCCTGCCATAGACAGGAGTCTCCAAAGTGCAATAACAGCACTGGAACTGGCAGAGGCCTCCCCCACATAATTGAATCTGAGCTTTCTGGGAATTCGCTACTTTGACTCTGGATGGCAGGCGAACTTGACCCTTGCCTTCATTCAGGTCCACAGCTGAATCAAGTCTTGTAATTATACCCTCAGCCATGCCAGGCTCCAGCTGTATCTCACGACTGTTCTTAAATAAGGGAAGTAGATTCCTTTCCATTGGCCAGAACTCTTGACAATGTGACCAGCCCTTCCCTATCGCTAACTTTTATGATAATATCGTGATCATCAATAGCAAACTATTTCAGAGTAAGGCGATGTCCTAGGATTTCCCAAAGACCCCAGTTTGTCTGTAGCTCCCAGGGGAATTCTCAGCTCCAGTCGGGTGTGAATACCCAGGCATTTGGTTCTACCTCCCTAAGAATCCACTGGAGAAGAAAAGAATACAATCTTTTCACTCTTTATCTATCATCCAAATTTTAATAAAAATTCTTAAAGAAAATTTGGGAAAATATCTCAATCCGCAAAATAGATTTTAAATAAATTATCCACACACCTAGTGTAGACATGGATGTGTACACACAAAATCCTATTTTGAACCTCCAGCGTTTTACTTTATTCTAACTCTGTTAAAGAACAAAGAATCATTCTTTTTAGAATCACTAAGGGAAGGATGAATGTTGAAAGGTCTCTGCCCAGTTTGAGAGCTTCCCAGAGACTGCGCCTTCCTCAGTGTGGGCAGGAGTAGAGGTCAGCTCTTAGTGGCCCCTTGGCACTCGTGGCATCCAGAAGCAGCACTTTCACCCTCACCGTGTCCAAACCCCAAACAAATGGTTACAAATGTATAAATAGGTGCTTGAGTGTTTGCAAACACTACTACCTCTAAGCCTCTGCTGTTATAATTTAACCTCTGTAAAAGTTTTGTGGCTGAATGTATAATTGGTTGTATCTGTCCTTCACATAAAAAAAAGAGGACTGTGGCTATCCGAGCCCCATAGAGGCTGGCCCCGTCTAAGGGACAGGGAAGACTTCCTCTGTTCCACTCACCCCCAGGTTGGTGCAAGTCAGGCCTGAGTTACCTTGGAGCCTGCCCATCCAGTAAGTAGCTCAGGTCCCTTCTGATGTGGAAGGAGAGGAGAATGTTAACATAGCCCACTTGAAAATAGACTCTGGTTGGGTTGCAGTCTGAGTGTGGCATCATTGATGTCTGGTGTTGCTGGAGTGATATAACAGCCAAGACAATCTTCTCTCATCCCAATTCCGATTCTTCCTTTCCTTTCCTTATCTACTACTTCCTTACCAACACACAGTTGACATTAGGCCTTAATGGATGAGCCAACCCCTGCTTTCTCCTCTGTCCCTCTCCACCCAGGGCCTTCCCCTACTGAGGAAGGCAGGAGGGGCCCCCAGATGCCAAGCCTATGCCTGACACAGCCAGAGGAGCTGAAAAGGCATAGATGTGGTCTCAGACCTGCAGGTGAATTCTTGCTCCACCAGAAACTGACCATCACACCTTTGGAAAGACTATTGACCTGGGTCCTGGGTTGTTTTGATGTGGTTAGGTTGGTTGGTTGTTTGCTAAGAAAATCTTATGAGGAGTCATGTGAATATCAAAAAGTCTTTGATTAAGAAAAAGAGCCCTTTTCCAAGGGGCAGCTCATGATTTTAATGTGCATTTTAACATTGATGATCCTTAATCTTTCTTTGGGGCCTTCTGGGCAGAACGGTGATTTTTCAATCTTGGCTGTACATAAGAATCACCTGGGGAGCATTTAAAACTCACCATTCCCTGGCCTCATGCCAGGCCAATTAAATCAGAACCTCCGAAGGCGAGACCCAGGCATGGGTGGTTTTCATAGCTCCCGGGTGATTCAACGTGCAGCCACAGTTAAGGTCTACTAACCAGAGGACCCTGGCTTAACTAGGCTTTAATTATTTCGATCGTAGCAATTTTACTTAAGCTGTATGTTCTTCATGTCAAAACTCTAACAATGACAATCATAACTACTACCCTTTTTAAAAAATTTACTCTGGAAAATAATAAAAGTAAATTTAGAAAAAGAACTCACTCTGTTAGGACCATTAGATATATAAAAGGTAAGGATGACTATTTGCAACCCAAATGAACTAAAGTATATGTATTAAAACAACTAATGGCAAGTTATGTTTGTGAATGTGTATAAACTGGCATATTTAAACATGCATAAAATTTACTGGGGAGAATAAACATCAGACATCTAAAAATGATCCCGCCTGGATAAGATAAGAAGGAATAGCTTCTTACTTATTTCTTGATATTCCTCATATTTAAGATTATTATAAGGACTTTGTATTTTAAAGCCGAAAACGACAAAATCAGTAAGAAGGATTTCTTTATAAAATGGAACTGTGAACCAGAATTCAGGACTTGACGTTTGCAAACTAAAGATCACCCAGACACCAGATACAATAATAAAAGAAATAACAACTTCATAACTTGGGGGAGCAAGATTCTGGCACATTCACATATAGAAGACTAAAACTGGACCCACACCTCTCACCATTGACAGAAATTGACTCTCACTAGATAGAAGATCTAAATTTTAAGCCAAAAACAATTAAAAATTCTAGAAGAGAGTTCGGGGAAAATGTGTGACAATATTGGCGTGGGAAAAGACTTTATGAAGAAGACACCCCTGGCAATTGCAGCAACATAAAAATAAATGAATAGGATTTGATCAAGCTAAAAGCTTCTGCACTAAAGAAAACAACCTTCAGAATGGGAGAAGATATTTGCATGCTACAAATCAGACAAAGGGCAGATAAAAGGATCTACAGAGAACTCAAATTAATCAACAAGAAAAGAGCAAACAACCCCATTTATAAGTGGGCAAAAAATATGAACAGAAACTTCTCTGAAGACGACAGAGGAATCCAACAAACATAAAAAAAAATGCTCATTGTCTCTAATCATTAGAGAAATGCAAATCAAAACAACTCTGCAATATCACTTAAACACAGTGAGATTAGCCCACATCACCAAGTCCCAAATCTGCAGATGCTGGTGCCGATGTGGAGAGAAGGGAACACTTCTACACTTCTGGTGGGATTGCAAACTAATACAACCTTTATGGAAAGAAGTATGGAGAATTCTTAAAGAACTAAAAGTTGACCTTCCAAGTGCAAGTATGCCCTGAAAGCCCAAAGGAGTAGGCATGTAGGGAAGGGAAGGATGAGAAACTCATGGGCTTTGACCTTGCTCACTTGGGACTGTGCACAAATCGCCTTATGTATCAATTTGACTGAGCTATGAAGTGCCCAGATATTTGGTCAAACATTATGCTGGGTATGTCTGTGAAGGCATTCATGGATGAGATTGAGATCTGAATCAGTGTCCAGTAACAGGGGATGTCTCAAGGAAGAAAAATTTCACTATATTATGAATATAAGGTATTTCTATGTGTTGTTTTCATCATTTTCTGTGAATGTCTAAAATGAACTACATTTAAGCTCAAATCATATGTGAAAAAAATATTTGAATTAGTAGAGAGAGTAAAGCAGATAGCCTTCTCCATTATGGGAGGGCCTCATTCAGTCTCTTTAAAGCCTGAATAAAACAAAAAGGCAAAGTAAGAATTCTCTCTCTGTGTCTGACTGTTTTTGAGCAGGGACATCAGTCTTCTGCCTTTCTCTGAGGACTCAGACTAGAACTTACACCATCAGCTCTCCTGGTTCCTAGGCTTTCAGATCTGGACTGGAGCTTTCCTGGGTATCCACCTTACAGACAGCAAACTCTGGGATTTCTCAGCAACCACACTCCAGTGAGCCAGTTTCTTATTACATAAGATTGCATATGTAAGTATGCATGTGTGCATGTGTGTACATGTGAGTATGCGTGTGTGCATGTGTGTATGTGTGCACGCTTGTGCATATGTGCATGTATGTGTGTGTGTTGAGTATGTGTGCATATGTGTGTATATGCATATGTCTTTATGTGTATATGCATGTGTGTTCATGTCTAAGACATCCTATTGGTTCTGTTTCTCTGGAGAACACAGACCAATACACTGAGCATGTGTTCTCATTGATAAAATGAGAAAATCCCATCATTTGCTCTTCAAGATTCCTTTCATTTGCATATTCAATGAGAGTTGAATACTGACTATCTATGTGATTCAAACAACTTCTTGGGAAAAGCCACTGAACTAGAAGTTCGATATTTTAACATAACCAATTAGTAACTGTGCGTGTGGCCTTGAGGAAATTAACCACCCTCTCTGATACTTTCCCTGAAAAAAGAAATATATTATTAACAAACCCACTTGTTTGGGGGCATTTGCCACTTTTTTAACCTTTTCTTTGTTGTTGTTGTTGCAGTTTGGCTAACCCGCCACCCTCGGTATATGGGGCCAGTGCCCTACCCACTGAGCCACAGGTACCGCCTGACTTCTTTAACTTTTTCTTAAATGAGTTAATGCCTATATATTTTTAGTATAGAGCTGGCAAACTCAACATCATTATAATGCAGTGGTTTGGAAATAAGAACAAATCCTATGCTTAAAATTAGCATCATGATGGGGTAACCATCCTAGTCCCAGCCTACTAACTTAGGCTTATGAATGTAGGCTTAAAGAATAAATCGGGACCTTCCCCTTCCTCTCCCTCTCTCTCCCTCTCTCTCTCTCTCTCTCTCTCTATATATATATATATATATATACACACACACCAACACACATGTGCACATGTGTTCTGTCACCGGCATATTTACCCACAGTATTCTTCAATGCTATACCCCACCTTTGAGAAAGCAATTCTGAGAATACTGTTTCCTTTATTCAACATGACCTCTCAGCTTCATCCCTTCTGAAACCATTGAGTTGCCCTTGATTAGTTGGCCCATGACCAAGAATGCAAAATTACTTTCCGATTATCCCACACTAGTTCCATGAGGCAGTTTTTACCGCCCTCCAAAATCAAGTCGTTTCCTTTTGTAACCTGCCCCCTCACATAAACTTCAAGGGGGCTTCTCCTCAATTCAGTCAGGTGACTGGGAATGGGGAATATTCAGAATATTTTATAGATCTTTTCATAAAATGAAGGGAAAACAATTCACCATTTTTCCATCTCTATACTAATAATGGTTTTTGTCTCAGGTATGGCGTCTCTCCTCTGGAATAGAGCTGGACTCTTCAAGAATGTTTCTTTTACCCGCCAGGTGTGCGTGGTCGTTATTTCCTGGAACACCTGATTGCCTGGACGTGTTTCCACGGAGGTTCCTGAGAGCTCAGATCTCTAGTTCAGATCTCTGGTTCTCTCCCCGGCCTTTCCTTTCTGGCGCATTTTAAACTTCAGAGACTTGGAACTTTCCCTTCCTTCTGAGTGGCCATGACCTGTTATTTGTAACAGCATTAATGCTGACATGGATAAGGAATTAGCCCCGAGGCTGGCAACAGTATGGAGTTCCAACCCCTCCTAATAAGACTACCCTGCAGTTAAACAGCTATAACCAACAGTAATAGTCTATCCACATCCATTACACAGCAGGGTGCGTGCTGCTTTATTGACTGGCAGAAAACAATTCCCATTTCATGAAACAATAAAAATTAAATTGAGTGTAAACTCTCCCAAGGTCGCTGCCTCTAACCTTACACCAGCCAGAACGAGGGCTGTAAACCCCGTCGTGTACCATTTGAGCTGGAGAGCGGATTCACAAGCTCCACTGAAGCGTCCAGTCCGCGCGCACTGCGCAGTCTCCACACAGCAATGCGCTTTCTCCCCAGCCGGGCAGACGCCTTCCCAGCAGCAATGGCTGCCTGCCCCGCCCACCGAGTGACTTAGCACGTGTCAGTGTCATCCTACCCTGGGGTGACACAGGAGTAACCACTCCCGCTGTTGACATCTCCAGACTCCAGATTTCCAGCCACTCACTCGTTCATTCCCCAGTCAACTTTGGGATCCGCTGGAGAGAAATTAGTAAGATTTCACAACTGACAAATCTATAGCCAGGAGTTTCTCAATTGCAGACCCATCTTCTCTGATATAGGTACATGGGGCAATTATTGAGTGAATTCTAAGATGAAAAGGGAAAGTGGAAAGGAAGTCTGTCCCAACCCCCTTCTTCCCACCAAACATGCCCCCAAACTATCCCAGTTAAAAGTAGCAGAGTCCTATGTTAACCAATTTGATGAAAATATTTCAAATTGTATATGAAAACACCACACGGTACCCCATGATTGCATTAATGTACACAGCTAACATTTAATAAATAAATAAATAAAACTTTAAAAAAAAAAGTAGCAGAGTCAAAAAATAGGAGAAAATGTTCTGATAAAATAAGTAAATTCAGTGACTTTTCTACCAGAACCAAAGCAGAGCATGTTGTAGAAATTGACAAGCTGAAGATGGCTGTTTTAGGACGACATCCTAAAGAGGGATGTTTTCATAAGGCAAAGGACTTAAAAGAGCCAAAAAAAAAAAAAATTTGAAAAGAGAAAACAGAGCTGGAGGGCTGTGCTACCCAATCTCAAATGTCTATAAAGTCGCAGAAACCAAGAGAAAGTGGTGCTGGCATAAGGACAGAAACATAAATCAATGGAACTGAATTTTAAGTCCAAAAATAAACTTTTACACTAGTGACCAATTGACTCTGGACAGAGTTGCCAAGGTATTTCAACAGAGGTGCTGGGATAAATGTATAGCCATATGCCAAATATATATATTTACATATCTTACACAAAGATATTACATATCTTACACGAAAGTTCATTGAAAATGGACCATGCAGCTTACTGTTAAATCTAAAATTATAAGAGTTCTACAAGAAAACATAAGAGAAAATTGCAGTGAACCCAGTTTAGCAATGAGTTCTCAGACACAACACCAAAAGTATGCTCCTTAACAGAAGAAATTAATTGTATTTCATTGAAATTAAAAACTTTTGGACTTCAAAAGACAGCACCAAGAAAATGAAAGAAAAACATAGCCAAAAACTGGGGAAAAGATAATTTTGAGTCAGATATCCAATAAAGGAATTGCATACAAAGTAGATAAGAAGCTCATGATTTAATAATAAGAAAATAATTGTTTAAATGGGCAAAATATTTGAACAGGCATTTCACTAAAGATATGAGAACGGTTAGTGGGCTCATGAAAAGATGCTCCACGTTATTACAAATTAGGGAAATGCAAATTCAAACCTCAAGGAGAACCACTACACGCACTGGAATGGCTATTATCAAAAAATTGGACAGTAACAGGCATTGGCAAGGATACGGGGAAACTTGTACCCTCACACAGAGAGGTCGCTGGTGGGATTGTTAAATGGGAACAGCCACTTTGAAACACAGTCTGGTAATTTTTTTCTTTCTCCTTCCTTCCTTCCTTTTCTTTCTTTCTTTCTTGAGACAGAGTCTGATTCTGTCACCCAGGTTGGATCACAGTGGCACAACCATAACTCACTGTGCCTGCGAACTTCTGGACTTAAGGGATCCTCCTGTCTCAGCCTCCTGAGTAACTAAGACTACAGTCACACATTACCATGCACGGCTAATTTTGACCCCGTTAGGACAGCATCTACTGTGTTACTGAGGCTGGTTTTGAATTCCTGGCCTCAGTGGTTCCCACTACCCACTTTCCAGGGATGTCCTCTTCACAGGCCTGTGTGTCCTCACCATCAGGGCTCTACACAGCTCAGTCTCACCACAGACCCACGGTTCCCTAGCTGGAAAAAATGATAGACACAGCAGAAAATAAAAGACCTAGACTATTTTCAAGCTGAGTAAACACTTTCAGAGAACACTGCCCCCTTTGGCTGACTTTGTCCTGGTTCTTGGTGCAGCCTGAAGGTGAATTTGGCCTAGTCTAGCATGGCACTGGCCAGACCCGGAAGAGGCCACTCCTGCAGCCCTCAGCCTGGTCTTAGGTGTCCTTCCATCTTGGCACGCTGCCAGCAAAAGAATTTAACGCCTGTCCTGAAACGAAGTGCTAAAATAAACAGAGTGGGCTGTTTTCAAAAAGAAATAGTCATCTCCACAAAAACTAAGTGCACATAAATTGCTCATTCCGATGAGAGGGGAGTACCACATTTTATGTCACCCTTGCAGATAAAATGAAACTTAACCAGCCTGTAACTTTTTTTTTTTTTACTATTTTACTTTTTTCATAGGCTTGAAATTCTATAAAAATATGCCAGATAAAATCAGCATTACTGCGATGATATAGTACTGCCTTAAACACAGAAACAGGACAGCAGAACAATGCATGTAGTTACGGTCGATGTTCGAGAGGTCTCTGGTCCAAACGAACTACAACACGCATCCCCGGGACTGACAGGCACGCCAACACTATCAGTACTTTGTAAATAAAGAGAGCTCACAGACAAGAGTGTAAAACCATCTCCATCATGTTACGGAAAAAAAGGCAGAACCAGTATCTATAAAACCTTCATGCAACCCCTGAATTTTCACTAACACTCATGCACCCTTGATTAAGAGCTCACCTGTAAAATATAAGCTCTCTCCCTCTAAGGCATACGGTGCTGTCACAAGGATTAAGTGATGTGATATAACACAAACATTTTGGGTTACTAAAAAGTGTCATACTGATGAACAACATTTTATTTTGAATTTATGTTTCATAGGAATTTCACAAAAGCACAAACACAAGGAAAATCTGGCAGTTCTTATTTGCTACATTTTTGCAATGCCTGCCCTGATATTAATAGATCTAGTGATTTATTAATGCCAGTGAAGACTGAATGTGGAATTCTCATATTAAAACATTAAACTTTTGTAAATGATGGCATATTTCAAAAGAAAAGAACCTGGCAGTGTTTGTATGCTAATAATAGACATTCTGAGCTGTGCCTGTTCATTAAAATTTTCCAAGTCAACAAGCTGAGAATTCTTTATTTATGTGTAAGTTCTTAGCTTAACAACTATCTGAAATTTTTCATTAGAATGAAGTTTGGGTGTTAATGTTCAAGTTCTCCTAACGTGTCAGGAGACTATAAACTAAAAGCCATTTGCTCTAATCTTAAAATTTATTAAACAGTTCTCATACCCCCACTGGACAAAGTCCTCTTTTTAAAATTAAAAATGGATTTTAAAAAATGAAATTAATCCGATCACATTTTTAAGTTTTCTGAGAACAAGAAATAATAATTACACCTAGTGTTTTCCTTCGTGAGAAATGTTGACACTTTAAATGTGATTTGTCACACCAATAGTGCAAGGCCAACCTATGGTCAAAGTTATTAATGATGGCAATCATTTTTTATAGTCTCAATTTTTAATTTTTTTTTCCTTTTTTCATAGCTAGCCACCTCCTACAGCAGGAATTCTAATCCCCTGTGGGCTCTTCAGTCCATGCACGTATTCCCACAAACCCTCTCAAGATACCACTGAACAGCCCAGTGGCTGCATCTGAAAAGAAGGAGCAGGGTGAGGTCCTCTGGAGGAGACGCCAAGAGCCAGATGACATCCGAGCAAGAAGATGATCTGCAGCTGAGGTGTGGACCTCGGGCCGTTGGTCTGCAGGAGCTCCTTATGGAGAAAGAGCCATGTCTTCAGCACTGCAGTCATTGTTAATTACTGCCCTCACCTGTATTATTGTCTCAATAAAAGGCCAGTGTGGAGGTTGCTCAGAGATACCCTGCCTGTAAGGGCTAGCCCGCCTCCCTCAAGCTTGCACTTCTAATCCTCGCCATGCCTGGTTCCTTCCTGCAGTGATGGAGACCAGGGCCATGGGGGCCCGACGGGTCACGACAGTCCTCACTGGCACACAGGATGAGTCCCGACCGTTTCCACCATTAGTGAGAGGACAGTCAGGGTGCAGGGCGAGTTGCAGCTCACAGATGATAGGGATACTACAAAGCACGAATTCTGAGCAGAGTCTAAACAGCCACTAACTAGGCTAGTATGGTGAGGAAAGGCCTCCAGGTCTTGGGTTACTCACCTGCAAAAAACACCTAATACTGGGGGGAAAATCCACAACTCAACCCAATTATATGATCTATGAGTTTACGAAGAGCAATAAGGCTGAGGCAACACTTTAATTAATTTATATGAGTCCTTCCAAATTAGGCAATCTGCACTTGATGTGTTAAATTTGTGCCAAATACTTTACAACATTTTTGTTTGACTTTTTAAAATTTCACTATATTTAGGGGACACATGTGTTTTTCATTACATGGATGACTTGCATAATGCTAAAACCAGGGCTTTTACCGTGCCCATCACCAGAATAGTGTACCTTGTACCCAACAGGTAGAATTTTGTCCCTGCAACCCACCCTCCACCCTTCTTAGTCTTCAATATCCACATGAAGACACACCCCTCATTTAGCTCCCACTTGTGAGAACACGTTTGTTTTTCTATTCCTGAGATGCTTCCCTTGGGATCATAGTCTACAGTTCCATCCACTTTGCCGCAGATGGCGTTATTTCCCTCCTTTCTATGGCCGAGTGGTGCTCCGTGGTATATGTTAATATATGTTATGTTTTCTTTATCCACCCAGTTGATGGGCCCCTCTGCATCTTTACACATGTGAATCATGCCGCAGTAAACATTCAAGGGCGGATGTCTTTTATGTAAAATGACTTATCTCCTTGGGACCGACCCCCGGTAGTGGGGGTGCAGGAGGAAGTGCTAGGTCCACTTTCAGTTCCTGCAGAAGCTCTTACTGTTTTCCACAGCAGCTGTTTACATTCCCATCCACACTGTGAGTTTTCCGTTTCCACTGCTTCTGTGCCAAATCCACTAATTGTTTACTTTTAATAATGGCCATTCTGACAGGACTAAGGTGGTATCTCGCTGTGGTTTTAATTTGCACTCCCCTGATCATAAGTAGAGTTTCACGTACTTTTTGTATGTTTGTTGGGCACTTTTCTACCTTCTTTTGAAAAAAATCTTGTTATATTTTTTTCTTATATTATGTATCTATTTAGTGAATGTTTCATTCATGTGCTAAATTATTTTTTGGTTTCTCTGTGTTGATTTTCAACCTTCACATCAATGCCATTGGTCTACCGTGTGATCCGCACTCTGAATTCCATATTTGATATTTCAGTAATTCCCTTTTTGGTTGGCGCCCATTGCTGTGATTCTCTGTGGATGTCAAAACAGCCTCTTTTTTCCAGGTTGCCAGAGTTCTCGTGCGGGCTGGTTCCATCCATTGTGGAACCTATTCTTTCCGTTCAAAACGGATAGTTTTCCAGAACACCTGCCAGCCTCTGCTGTGAACACTATTGGCCAATCAAGAGAGGGCAAGGTCCCTGGATGGTGCGCTCGGGTCCTCCTCGAAAGGCTGACCAGGCAGGAGAGGGACAGACGCACCGTGGGCCTTCACCCTGCCGCCCTCCTGAGTCTCCACATTCCCGTGATTGTCACGGCAGACGGGGGCACGCGGCGGGGCCAGGCGTCCACTCAGCCAGGTCCAGCGACAGCAGGGCAGCGTTGGCAGTGCTGGCCAGGTGCGTGTACCCCACCCAGGTCCGTGGGTGGAGGTGCAACCAGGCGGTAGGAGCAGGAGCCGGGGACCCGGGTATACGCTCTGCCTGGTTCCCAAGGCGGGCACCCAGGTAGCTCTAGCGGACACCCCTCCCCTGTTGGCAGTGGAGATGTGTGGCATGCTCCCACGGGGTACACGAGGGTACACGGCCTCTCCACTCTCTCTCCAGACTAGCAGGGGCAATGGGGAGGCGGCAGCAATGGATCTGACCCCAGTACACACAGCGCTCTGGGGCTGAGACCAAGGAACAGCACCAGCAGCAGCGCCAGCCTCTGGGAAGCAGCCGGACCAGCGCCACCGCACTGTCTCCTGACGGCTCCCTGTGGCATACTGAAGGTCTGCTGCAGTGGACAGGCCGGCGCAGCTCCCACTGCACGTCCACGGGGGGAGTGTGGAGCCCCGAGGTTCTCTCCTCTCTGTCCCTCCCCACGTGCAAGCACCTTCCAGGGGTAACAACGATCCTGCTGACAGGATCTCTCTGCTTCACTATGGGGGCCTCCTGTCGCCTCTATCAATTCCCATGAGCTCTGCTGGACCCTCCACGGGAGCAGGACACCTACGCGCAGATTTCGCTGGTCTCCATCCGAGCAGCAGGTGCAGGTTGCGTGGAGTCCGCAGCCAGGGTCCCTCACCTCTTTTGTTTGACTTTTAATTCCTTTGGTATATTACTTTTACGCCTGTTTTATTTTATTTCTAACTCAAAATATCCTTGAGTTTATTTTTAAAAAATGAATGCAGGAAAAATAATTGGCAAAATAGCATATTATTCTTCCAAATTTTCTTCCACAAAGAATATCTCTGTCCTTTCGCTTTGCTGCAGGGCAATAAAATATTCTCCAAATTAGAAAGCTAGAAAGCTCCATCTCTAATGGAGGGCCGCTTCTCTCTTCCTCAAAGGAATAATAAAGTTCATGGACTATAAATTTAGAGAGAGAGAAAGAGACTTGTTCTATCACCCAGTCGAGAGTGCAGTGGTGTCAGCCTGGCTCCCAGCACCCTCCCACTCACATTTCAAGAGATCCCCCTGCCTCAGCCTTCAGCGTAGCTGGGACTGTAGGCACCCACCACACACCCAGCTAATTTTTCTACTCTGGGGATAGGCGGAATCTCACTCTTGCTCAGATGTCTCAGTGTGCTAGGATTACAGTCTTGAGCCACTGCGCCTAGCTGAACTTAGATTTTTATACAGATAAATAAAAAGGACTAAGAGCACTTGGTCCCCATGTCTGATCATTGTCTTACAGAAATAATGTCTTATCATTGCCCCAGAGAAACTTAAAGGGTAAAATATGCCAGCCCCCTCCTCCCCAAACACCGCCCAGCCCCTAGCACAGTCACCCACACAGGCACACACTCACCCCAGGGAAGAAAAGGGTATTCAAGGAAAAGGAATCATCAGAGCTGTACTGGCCACATCTTGGGCTTGGGATCACCCTCCCCAAGGAAAGACTCTGTCCAAGACATAACATGAATTTAAAATGTCTCAAATGCTTTTAAGATTCAATGTTTGGATTATTTCTTTTTAATTTCCCTTCTCTCAATCCACAGAAAAGATTGGTGGTAATGAAAGATCATTTCTTAAAGCACATACACCTAAAAAGGGGACACCAGCTCACATCTTTACTTCTGGGCAAGGGCAAACACAGACAGGGTCAGGGAAGAGAGAAAATGTGGTAAAGACTCCAAAGACAAAGGCTAGGAACTCAAAGGGCAAGTCAATATTCCATAGTTTTCATGTTGATTCAAGAAGAAAAGAGCGTCCAGAATTACAGCAAAAGCGATTTGAATTGGCTGTGCAGATATGTCCCAGATGTGACCACCCCGAGACACCAGAAAGCCCACAGCCTTCAGAAAAGCCTGCCCTGGAGGCCCCTGCATGCTGAACAGGCACAGCAACCTGCCAATGGCTTCACTATAATCACTCAGAGAAGTAAAAAAACTGCACCCTTTTTGTAGTGAAAAGCAGAAATACCAGCCTACAAATGAAAACCTATTTTTTTCCCTCCCTGCTTGGGTGTCTTTCTTTCCTTAGGGACACCTGCAGTCAGGTGAGGAGCCACCCTGATCAATGTGCATTTTGTCAAATCTGCTTGTACAACTCAAAATTTAAAAAAAAATCAGGTCAGGTCAAAATGGAGAGACCATCTGGAACAGAATGTCATCCTCCATTTGAGATTAGGGAAAGGGACAAATAGGTTTGCTGTTCAGTCTTACCTTATAGTCCCTGGGACCACAGCCGAACGTCACAGGGGCCTCCGGGGGTAACTGATTTGACAGGCATCTTATGAGTGCAGCCTAAATTTTTTAAAAGGCTCAGCCTCTGCAAAACCAGGCTCTTCATTTTCATCTTTTCTTGACATTTTGCTCCTAAAATTAGCTTTTTGATGAGAAAATTGCAGTGAGTCATAGCAAAGCTAGTTAAAGGTGAGGCAAAAGCCTGAGATTGAAATTGCGTTGATTCTGCTTTGCTGTAGTGATCGTGCCTGGTAATTGGACATTGGAATTAGAACTGCTATGACCTTTCACAATAAAAAGGGGAAAAAGCTCCATTCAATTTGCTGGAATTTTTTTCTATATTTAAAGCACATTTTTAATGAAGTAATTTACTCTTATTATTAAATTAGCAATAACACACAGCCTGATTCTCATGTTGCTCCGTACATGTATTCAGAAAGTACAGTTCTCAAATCAATAAAAAGAAATCTGCTTTTCACTTTCCTAATCGCTTCTTGCTCCCTTCCCACCTTCCCATAGCCTCCTCTGTTTATGGAAGTTACTAGAGTCAGCCTCAGTGACTGGGGAGCTGGACTTCCCTTCCCCTCCATGGCCATCCACAGAGAGGCCCACAGTTCTTAGCATTGCTGAACCCTGTGTCACCTCTTCAGTGGCAGGTTACTATATATTATTTAGGGCTATTGTTTTAAAGTGGGGGCAAATGAAGAGACCTGGTGTTCCTGGTTCCAATTACATACCCAAAAATGAGAACAAGATTACAGTCTCTTTCTCCGAAACACTTCACTAATGTTATGTACTTCATCTGTTTATGTTTTTGTTTGTTTCTTTGTTTTGTTTTTGAGACTGAGTCTCAAGCTGTCACCCTGGGTAGAGTGCCATGGCATCATCTTAGCTCACAGCAACCTCCAACTCTTGGGCTCAAGCAATCCTCATGCCTCAGTGTTTTGGTTTTTGCTTTTGTTTTTTATCTATTGTTAGTAGAGACAGGGTCTTGCTCTTGCTCAGGCTGGTCTCAAATTTGGGAGCTCAAGCTATCCACCTGCCTCGGCCTCCCAGAGTGCTAGGATGACAGGCGTGAGCCACCACCTCTGGCCCTGTTTATGTTTTTAATATTCAACAAATGCTTACTGACTACCACTATATGTTCAGCTATATCCAGACACTTAAATAAGATACAGTATTCCTCAAAACAAAAGAAACATTTTTAAAACCTGGTCCTTATAGAGCTTATATTCCAGAGGACAGAGATCAACTATAGAAAATAAAAACAAGTAAAACATAGAAAGAGGTTAAAAAAAATAGAAAAAGAAGCAAAATACACACTTATGTGAGAAGATACTCTAAGAGCTATTAAAAAAGAATATGGAAAAAATTAACTGAAAGCTTTTAGATGGAAGACAGAAGTTCATTTTAAAGATGAGATTTAGATACATATTAGACAAGCAGGGATCATCCAGGCAGAAATGCGTGTGGCAGTTAGACAAGCAAATCTGAAAGTCAGGAGATGGACCTGGGATCAATATGAAAATTGGGGAGTCTTTTCCAAAAAAAAAAAAGATACCAAAAGCCATGAAACTAAATGACACCAGCAAGAGGCAGCATAAAAACAAAAGGGAGGCTCGGCGCCTGTGGCTCAATCGGCTAAGGCGCCAGCCACGTACACCTAAGGTGGCGGGTTCGAATCCCCAGCTCGGGCCCGCCAAACAACAGTGATGGCTGCAACCAAAAAAAACAAAAGGGAAGTCCAAGGATTAAAGTGAAGGCACTTCAGTATGTTGAGACCTGAGAGATGGAGAAAAACCAAAGTGTTTCCCAAGGTGAGGAGTGACCGACTGCATCAAATGATACTGATAAGTCAAAGTAGATTATGAAACCAACTTATAATCACTCACACTTTCTTATGAAAGATAGATCACAACTGTAGCCCAGGATGAAGGAGAGAGGTAGAGGGGAGTGGGCGGGGAGGGGGCAGGTTCAATAGGAGGAGGGTAAAGGGTGGGACCACACCTATGGAGCATATTATAAGGGGTACAAGTCAAATCTACCAAGTATAGAACATAAGTGTCTTAACACAATAAGTAAATGAGGTGATGCCTATATTAATTAGTTTGATGTAACCATTCCAAATTGTATAAAAAAAAGAACACATTGTATCCCCCAAAAGCATAAATGTATTCACGATAGATGTGTATATGACTTAATAATAGGAAAAAATAAGATATGTGGAAGTCAATTAGAAATAGAAACCTAGTACCAAAGGAATAAAGAGATTTATTTATGAATTTGGAAAAAAATCAAAGTAGATGAAGAGAGGAAATTGGCTAGTAGCTTTATCAGTATGGAAGTCTTTGATAACAAAAATGCAAATGAGGATACAAGTCTGACTGCCAGGTACACAAAATGGGGGTATTATTAGTACCTCCTTTTAATTGCCTCTAACTATATGCCAGATGTAGTTTTTAGTGTCTTATCTTACTAGTTTAATTAATGATCATTAAAATGGGAATCATTATTTTACCCATTTGGCACAAGAGAACCTGACCCCAGAGATGTCAATGACTGAGGCAAGGACCCTGAGGTGGTATGTGCCAGGCAGCTCCTGAGATGGCCCCAGGCATCCCAGCATCAGGACCCTGAGGTGGTGTGTGCCAGGGAGCCCCCGATATGGCCCCAGGCATCCCAGCATCAGGACCCTGAGGTAGTATGTGCCAGGCAGCCCCCGAGATGGCCCCAGGCATCCCAGCATCAGGACCCTGAGGTGGCATGTGCCAGGCAACCCCTGAGATGGCCCCCGGGCATCCCAGCATCAGGACCCTGAGATGGTGTGTGCCAGGAAGCCCCAGTATCCTGCCATTGCCCTGTGTTGAATGTGAGCTGGACCTGGTGACTCACTTCTAACAAATAAAATATGGCAAAAGCGACAGGCTGTCACTTCTAAGATTAGGTTGCAAAGAAACTCTCTGACTTCTACCTTCCTACCCTCTCTTATTCTCCCTTATTCTCTTTCTCACTCACTCTGAGAAAACCCAACTCCTGTATCATGAGCTACCCAGGAGGGAGTCCCACTTGGCAAAAAATTGGTATCTCCAGCCAACCTGATCTAAGGCCTGGCAATGGCCATTCCCCCTCAGCTGAGCCTTCAGATGAGACCACAGCCCAAGTGGACACTACTGCACCCTTGTGAGACACCCTGAACCAAAGGACCCAGGTAAATCATGCCTGGATTCCGGATTCACAGAAATAGTCAGGTAATAAATGTATATTGTTTTTAGCTGCTAAGTTTTGAGGTAATTTGTTACATGTAATATAATTGTATAGGTGATAAATCCAGACTTTCTGATGCCAGAGCCTGCTTAAAAAGGGGGAAAGGTGTGGAAAAGAATACTGTTGAGATCTCTATATGGTTACAAGATTTCATCATTTCCATTGGGTCTCCCTGTTGCCTTCTCAAAGGCCCAAATTCAAGACAAGCTAGAACTCTGAAGTGAAGCCACTCCAAGTTACAATTGTCCTCAAGATTCTAGTCTCCAGAGTGATCTTATAAGTAGGCAGCAGGCTCTACACATTCACAAATGGATGTGATAAACAGAGACGCTGTCCCTGAAACCTTCTCTTCTAAGAAGTCAAAAATACCCATATGCTTTTCATCAGGCCCCAGGATTTAATACATACATACTCTTTTCATACAAGTTCTTTTAAAGAACTTATTAGAAAGTTATTTTAAATATAGAATTTAGGATTTTTTAAAAAATCAAAGTAGCCTAGCACAAATCACACTATGACTTTCTCTAACACATGAAACTGAACTCTAAAAATCAACAAAGTCAGCCTTGAGGGGAAATGAAAAGGGGTTCATGAAAACACTGAAGATGTCTTCATCAGTGGCATACAATTAATTTAGTTTGCACAGAGAAAAGTTGAGTGCACTAGATTGAGTATAATACATGTTGTTTTTTTTTTTTTCTTTTTGCAGTTTTTGGCCAGGGCTGGGTTTGAACCCGCCACCTCCGGCATATGAGGCCGGTGCCCTACTCCTTTGAGCCACAGGTGTTGCCCCAAATTAATGTTTTGGGCACAACCTGACTACCTTCTTTTCTCCCAGCAGCTTCCTGTTGAGTCCCAGCCCTCAACCTCAGTCCTCACAGTATTTGAGGTTCATAAAGACCAAGGTTCTGGACCTCTAAACCAATTGCCCTAGAGTTGATCATTTTACATCTATTTAGCACCCTCCAAAAGTAATATATAACACAGTCTGGGAAAAATTGTACTTTAAATAATCTCTGAATGACCTTCTATTCTAAATTATTCAAAAATGCCAGAACTATGAGGGGCAGATGAGAAAGTGGATATAGCAATAGGGAACCATGATTACCAAAAAGTAAGAAGTTGTCAAGAAGCACTTTTAACATTAGTCTCATTAGCAGCACCCCAAAATACCTAGAGTTAGAGCAAAGCTCAAAAGCCAGATATTCAGCTCATGTGAAATGCATGAATTTTGAGTTTTACTTTTCTGATTTGAAATTTAAAGCCTAAGGTAGGTCTAACTTTCTCCGAGGACTCTGTGCCTCTTGCACATGAAATTTTCATTCAAACAACTTAATTTCCAAATACTTTCACACAGAATTTAATTGAATTGAATATGAGCTTATAAGGTGTTGCACAAGATATATAATTTAGTGGTTAATGAGGAAGGCTTGAGAATTTATATCCAGAGTTCAAACAAAGATAAAAGGAGTACTATACCATTAAATGCCAATAACAGCAATTTCAAATACTTTAATCTTGAGAAAAGTTTATTTTAGAATTAAATATTCAAGTGTTTAAAAGCAAGTCAAGTGCAAGGACTTGGTACAGATTTTTGGCAATAACTTAGTCTTCAGCGTTATTAAAATGTCTTCAATCCTTACATGAACCTTAGGCTCAGTCTGTTCCAAGCCAGAGGCTCATCCCTAAATTTAAAGCCTAAAAAAAAAATGTGTCTCAGGCTGGAATGAAATTTGGTACAAGAGATAAGATTAATTAAATTAACAACCTAAAAAACAACCTAAAATGTCTATTGTTTAGAAATCAAATGTAGCCTGCCCTTCAAATGTTTCAACTATTTAGAATTCTGAAATGCATAGAATCGCCACAAGGGGGTGCTGCTGATAAACCAACAACAGCCCTTTCTTGGCGGCTCAGATAACACACAACTAAACAATCTTGCGATTTCTCCACTACTAGACTATCAAGATGAACTCAGAGAATTCACAACAGAAGAGAGATTTTTAAGGAAGGATATGTTTAAGAACACATACCCCCAAAAGAGAGTATCAAACATAAAAACAAGTTATCAAAAGGCAAATAGAAGGGAGTACCAGACCTTTCCTTATAGCCTCATCTCAGATTTAGTCATTTGAAAAAGCACTCTTAGCTTATTTTCAAGACAGCATTCAACTAGAAATATATTTTCTCTTCATTCTCTTAGGGGAATAACAAAAAAACAACTCGAAAGCTGAGTATCCTGGGAGAGTTTTTCCTGCAGACAGACGCCCTGCTACCCACCCAGTCAGTCTCCAATTACAGGACGCACCACAGTCAGTTAAAAGTGCTGCTGTCTTTTAACTTTACAGTCACCGGGGCTAAGTTAAAAAAAAAATCAAAAGTAAACAAGCAAAAGTCCTTACTCTTGAATGTTTAAAATGCAAATTGGGTTTTGAAATTCTGAGTCAGGCTTTGCCCTGCTCAGAATTAATTCCACTATTTTTAACTTCCCTCAAGTGAAGTCACCAAAGAATCATTGAAACTTTAGGACTAAAAGTTATATGCACTTTTATTACTTAGCTTAAAAGTTTTCCACATGAATGACAATATAAAAAAAGAAGCAGCAGCAGCTTCTCTCACAGTGCTGGGTTATCGTCTTTCCAATAAAAGCATTTATTTGATTAATAAGACCTGCAATGCCTTGAGACTCCATTGTTTTTCAATAATTGTTTTCAAAATGAATTTTTTAAAGTTGTTTCTGTCAATCATAATACCCTAACCTATTATGCTCAAATCTACTGCAATTTTGCCACATTGGATATTTTATTTCCCCCAAATACACACACCTCTGAACTGTAATGAACAAAGCACTAATTAAATGAGAATAAAATAAAGTAGGTGAGAGTGCCTGCATGTAGCAGAAGCCTCCGGTGTTCCCAACATGCTTCTCTCTTGTGGGGGGAACACCCTTTCCTCTGCTTACACACAGAATGACTTTATCCATAGCTGGTGTGGGCTGCTGCCTACATGCAGTGGTGTAGAGTTCTGGGAGGTTCTCCCAGCCAGTGACTTAGCACACGGAAGCCTGGCATTCCTGCTCCAGATGGTGCCTTCTGTGTTGTGCTGTGTGCAGCGCTGAGTGGCCACAGGTGATGTGTAAAGCACGGTCCTCAATCACAGCAGCTTAAATACAGTGAGGCCTGTGGAGCACTGATGTCTGCGTGGAAAGTATGTGATCAGATACCAAGCTGCGTGGCACACAGCGACTGACCCCAGGCAGCACGGCACAGAGAGGATTCCGCTCCACAGTTACACTGATGCAGGGGACCGAACATTGCCCCCGAAAAGTCCTGACTCCCTGTGCCTGAGACCTTATTTGGAAATAGGGTCTTTGCAGACACAACAAAGGACCTCAGGACGAGGTTGTTCTAGATTTAAAGTGGGCCCTGAATCCAGTGACTAGTGTCTTCATAAGAGGAAAGAGAGGGGGTTAGACCTAGGTGAGCGCGGAGGAAAAGCCACATGAGGGCACAGGCAGAGACGGGAGTGACCTAACCGCAAGGCAGAGCACGCCGAGTCCTGCCAGCCACCACCAGAAGCTGCTGCCCAGCAGAGGCCTGGGACAGACTCTCTCTGAGCCTTCAGACAGACCAACCCTGCAACACCCCAATTCCAGACTTCAGGCCTCCAGCACTGGGAGATGCTGAATCCATTGTCAGAAGCCGCCCAGGTTCAGTCCTTTGTTACAGCCACCCGAGGAAACCAACATGGCTGACATGTGTCCAAGTCAATTCTTCACCAGCTCTGTGGCCCGGGGCACCAAACTTTAAATGTCCTCCTCTCTAGAGTTCATAATAGAGAAATAGAAAACCAAGTTAGACTGCCACGATCCATGCTCCACCTCTTACAACGTAGGCCAGGTGAAAACAGTAGCACTACCTGGGGCTAGTGTGAGCGTTACAGGGGATGCTGCCCAGAGAGCCGGGGTGAGTGCCCGGCACACACAGAGCAGCGGCACGCTGCCTGAGCCAACCTGTTACTATGGCCACTGCCCTGGGAAACATGTGGCGGGAAAGCTCAGTGACCTTGGGACAAGCAGAAAACTCTCCCCAGGAGGAAAACTTGAGATGGGCCACAAAGGGTCCATCAAGAAGGAAAGGCATCTGGGGTTGGCTCAGGAGTATAAGCCAGGAGTGGAGTTGAAGCAGGTGAACTGTTTCCACCAGCCCTCTACTGTTAAGCTCTGTCTTAGCCTCTGTAGAGCTTTTTTATGTCTTTCAATAAATTCTAAATTAAAAAAAATGGAGTTGAAAGAATTACACAGAAACCCCTGGGAAACCGGTGGGCTGAATTAACAAGAAGTTTGGACCACTAGGCTGAAGGCGAAATTCACTAGGAATCCTGTGGAGAGTTAAGACGCGATAAAATGGAAAAATAAGACAGTAAAACCTTTAAGTAAGAGAGCAGCTTACAAAACCAGGATATTTGGGAGGACTTAGCCCAGCAAGATGGAGCAGACGCTCCTCGGCCCCGTGGTGAAGACCTAGTTTCCTCCCAATCCCTTGCTGACCAGCGCCAGTGGACTAGACGAGAGAAATAAATTTCTTCAACATGAAATGGAAGCAAGACGACAGAAACGCAAGCTTGATTTTTACTGTTAGATTCAAACAGACGTAAAATGACCCCGTCTACTTGGCATCGACATTTTTTAACTTTTCCTTCCAATTCCTGTCTCTGCAGCACGGAGTCCTGAGGAGCAGCTGGTTGGTGGACAGCACGTGGCAGGGGGCTTCTCGAGAGGAGAGAAGAGCCTAGAACGGAGGGCAGCAGAGGGTCGGGGCAGGGGAGGCACCCAGGAAGCCACTGTCATCTTCAAGGAAGCAGAAAACATAGTGGTGAGAATGCTGATGGTAGACAGAGCCACACATCAAGTGCTGTCAAAGGTAAACTGATAGGGAGTCAAAGAAGGAGCTATAGGCAAATAAGAAAGGCCGGACCTCAAGACCTTCTTGAGGTAAAGAAAACAGCAAGATTGACAGAAATGGAACAGGAGGAAAGTGCAGAGAATCTGAGAAACGCCACATACTCGGAGCCAACACGCTCTACATTATCTAACTTCTGTACCCTGAGGTTTTGCAATATCGGGTTGTGTTCTTCCCCTCACAGTGGACAAATAACAAATCTTGCCTCAGCAAGCTAGAATTACACATTGAATGTAACAATGTAGCTAAATTTAAAAAGCAGACTGAAAAGAAATAGTACCATGGTAGAGTAATTATTAGAAGAACTTGGTTAAAGAAAAAAATTAGAAGATTCTCTTGGCCACAGGAGGTCAGTGTTGCTTCAAAACAACTTTACCCTCGATCCCTTCAGCGGGTAAGATGGTCTTTAAAAAATGATTCTATTTTCTTCAAAGAGGAAAAGAAAAAAAAAAAGGTTAGTTTCTGATATATCCATTTTTTAGACTTTACTGAGTGACAGATGGTTGTGGCATGTGAAAAATATCAACCTGTTAAAAATATGTATTTCATGTGAAATTGAACTTGGATCCTCCTCATTCAGAAGCAATACTAGAAATTCTGGGAGGAGAGAAAATGATCTATAATGTATAATTTATACACAAACACATATACATCTGAGAGAGGATGCACACGGTCACTTCACCTCTGAGCTCAATGGTGAGGAAAAACAGACCAAGGTCTTCAGCTCCTCACTGGGTGACTGAAGAGGTCACACACACACCTGATCCCTTTTCATAAAAATACAAAAATAAAGACTGAATGCCGCACCATGGACGGTTACAGTAGAAACGAGCGTTGCTGGACTGTTGCTTGCAATGTCTTCAAGCTAAGATTGGAGCTGAGTCATGAGAACGCGACAAAGGAGAGAGGGGTGGGAACACTGGACGTAGCGATGGGGACTGACCAGTAAGCCGTTGAGAAGACCTGTGGGGTGACGGGACCCGTGGATGAGTGCAGTGTATAATGTGAAGTCATCCCTGCTGCCCAAGTTCTAGCCTTATTTGAAATTTTCTGATATTTATTCATTAATTGCTCTGGACAAAGCAATGGAGGGGCAAAGGCAGGCAGAGCCCCTCCCTCATGGAGCTGTGTTAGCTGAGTGTGCAGACTCCTGAATATGGAGCTGTGTTGGCTGAGTGTGCAAACTCCTGGATATGGAGCTGTGTTAGCTGAGTGTGCAAACTCCTGGATATGGAGCTGTGTTAGCTGAGTGTGCAAACTCCCGGATATGGAGCTGTGTTAGCTAAGTGTGCAAACTCCCGAATATGGAGCTCTGTTAGCTGAGTGTGAAAACTCCCGAATATGGAGCTGTGTTAGCTGAGTGTGCAAACTCCTGGATATGGAGCTGTGTTAGCTGAGTGTGCAAACTCCTGGATATGGAGCTGTGTTAGCTGAGTGTGCAAACTCCTGGATATGGAGCTGTGTTAGCTGAGTGTGCAAACTCCCGAATATGGAGCTCTGTTAGCTGAGTGTGAAAACTCCCGAATATGGAGCTGTGTTAGCTGAGTGTGCAAACTACCGAATATGGAGCTGTGTTAGCTGAGTGTGCAAACTCCCGAATATGGAGCTGTGTTCACTGAGTGTGCAAACTCCTGAAAATGCACCTGTCTGTGTCAGAGAGGCTGTGAGAGAACAGGGCAGGGTGACCTGAGAAGGACCCTCCAAGAAGTGGCATCTACACTGAGATGCAATGAGGGCCGGTCTGGCCAAGGGTTGTAGTCAGACTTCAGATCCTGAAACTGGAAGGCGAGGGTGGTTCATGCCCAGTGAAGGAGGCAGAAAGAGAGTTCTGGGTTTGGGGAAGTTTGGATGTTGTCCCAAGTGTCATGGGAAACTGGTGGGTGAGTCTGGAAGCTTGTGATCCAACTCATGCTTTAAATGTGTGAATGAACAGGGTGGGAACTGAGCAAGGGGAGAAGTGGGGAACCCCGGGGTGCATAGGAAGTTAGCATGGCTGTCACTGAGCGAGAGGAGAAGTGGGGAACCCCGGTGTGCATAGGAAGTTAGCATGGCTGTCCAGGAAGACGGCGTCTGGGGAGACAGGAGGAGCAGACTCGAGGTATTTAGAGATAGAACCAGCAAGTCCCAGTGGTGGATCAGCTGGGAGGAGTCAGAAGTTTTGCTTAAGTTGTGTATATATGTGTATGTGTGTGCACTTACACTGCTGAAACCTAACTCCCACCAAAAAATACTAACATTTCCCTAAAAGTAAAATTACTACAAGACCAGTTTATACTATGATGAATCAAATAACACCAATCATTGTGTTGAGAAGAGGCCACCTTGTTGGAATAGAAGCAGCCTGCACCCCTCTCACATGATTGAAAGTGGATGTTCCCCCTCAGATTGAGCATCCAGGAGAGGACGTTGGGCATCAATGGAGAGGTGGCTGCAGGCTCCCCGAGAGAAAGAGAGAGAAGAGAGGCAGCCCACTCCGTAGGACTGAAGGGCACGGGGAAGGCACCACATGTAGGGAAGGAACAGAAGAGAGAACCCCCAGGGTCTACACGCTGGACACTACTATCTTAGCCGCGGGAGGGCCTCCAGCACAGCAGGACACACGACTGACAGGGGAGGCCAACTGGACTCTGTGCCCGGCGGCGTTGCTCCAGAAAGAAGGCACACCGAAGACCCGCCAGATTGTGCATCCTGGGTGCTACAGCGGGCACCACTGTCACCTCCCAGACCCAGAGTGCTGCCGAGACCTGGGGTCAGATCTGTTGCTTTTGCCCCCACCCCCCACCCCATCACCCTTGCAAACCTGGGGGGAGGGCAGGGTGGGCACACTCACACGTCACATGGGCAGGAGCTGCACACACCACCATTGCTGGGGGACCCAGATGAGTGACTGCTTAGGGCACTGTGGGCCAACACAAACCCTGCTGCCTGTGGACATGGGTGGGCAGCACTTGAACCATCACAGACCACAAAATGCCACCACCTAAAGAGAAGTGGAGTGTGGTTCTCGGTCCTACCAGGGCCAACGAATGTCCCCACCACGGATCTGAGTGGGCAGTGTTCGAGATGACACAGGGCAACCATCACCACTGGCTACAGATGTGGGCGGGGCGGTGCTCACAGGGCCCTGAGGGATCATCCTTTCTGCTGATGGGAGGGGGAGGGGAAGCACACACTCTGCCAGCAGCAGGTAACCCCAGGGGAATGGTGAGTGGGGCATGCAGAAGAGCCACGAGGACAACTGCTCACAGTGCGGCCCTCCCCTCCCGCTAGGCCAGTCTCCAGGATAGGTCTCACATGCCCATTCGGGGATCTCTCTTAAGTAGGAGAGCTCCCAACAGAGGACCAGGTGCACCCCGACTTATCTGTCTTAGTATCCCATGGGGGGTGGAGGGGCGACCAGCATAAGAACTCAGGCAACATGATAACAAGGCTGTCTTGAGAATCTCAAATGATTATGATACCTCTGCAGTTCTCCAGCCCTGGGTTCTAACCAAAAGAAACTGTTCAAATGTCAGATATGGAGTTCAGAATACAGATGGCAAGTCAGGCTAACAGGATTCATGACAAAGTGGAAAACCAACACAAAGAAACCAGAAAAATAATTCAGGATGTGGATGGAATACTCACTAAGGAGTTAGATAACTTCAGAAAATGTACTATAGAACTTAAGGAACTGAAAGAGTCATTTAGAGAATTTCAAAATACAGTAGAAAGTCTTCAAAACAGACTAAACCAAGCAGAAGAAAGAATTTCAGAGCTTGAAGACAAAGTTTTCAAATTAACCCAGTCAGTCAAAAACAAAGACCAAAGAATCAAGATGAACAAACAATCGCTCTGAGAAATATGGGGCTACGTAATGTGACGTCAGAATCACGAGTATCCCTGCGGGAGAAGACGACAAACAGAAAGCAAAGAAAACTGATTTGAGGGAATATTGGAGGAAAACTTCCCTGGGCTCACTAGAGATTTAGACATCTGGAAATAAAAAGGTTAGCAAACACCTGGAAGATTCAAGGCAAATAGAAAGTCACCAAGGCAAATAGTCATAAGTTTGGCCAGAGCAAAAGCAAAGGAGAAAATTTAGAAGCTGCAAGGAAAAAACATCACATACCTGAAAAGGAAAACCCACTGGACTCGTGACAGACCTCTCCGCAGAAGCCCTGCTAGCCAGAGGGATTGGGTTCACACATTCAGTCTTCTGGAATAGAGTAACTGCCAGCCAACAATGTTGGATCCTGCAACATTAAGTTTCACAAATAAAGGAGAAATAAAGTCTTCCCCAGGCAGGCAAACACTAAGGGAATTTGTCACCACTGGACCTGCCATGCAAGAAATGCTTAAAAGTGCTCTAGAAACAAGACAAAAAAAATCAATATGCACCAGCGGAAAAACACCCAAACGTTAAAACTCACAGCTCTTATTAAGACTAATATAAGGGAGAAAATGAAACAATTATGTAACCATCAGCATGATGACTAGACAGTATGTCATCTATCAGTACTAACATCCAGTGTAAACTGATTGATGCCCCCGCTTAAACATATACATAGATTGACAGAATAGATTTAAAAAAAAAATACATGCGGTCTGTAGGAAACCCATTTAACTCACGAAGATTCTCAGAGACTCATGAGAAACGGATGGAAAAAATATTCCACACAAAGGGAAACCAAAAGTGAGCAAAAGTAGCTATTCTCATATCAGATAAAATAGACTTTAAATCAACAATGGTTAAAAAAGACAAGAGTGGTCATTACCTAATGATAAAGGGATGGATTGAACAAGAAGATATGACAATCATAAATATGGGTGTACCTAACAGAGATGCTCCCAGATCCATGAAACAAATCCTGCCAGTCTAAGGAAGGAAATAAGCAGTGACATCAAAACAGCAGCCAGGGACCTTCATGAGCCTTTGAAAGAAACGGACGGAACTTTGAGGCAAAATATCAACAAAGAAACATGGTACATAAACAAGACTTAGAACAAATGGCCCCAACAGACTTAGGACGTTCTACTCCAAAACTGCAGAATCAGCAGCATAAGTGACATTTTCCAAAATAGATCATAGTTTAGGCCAAAACAAGTCTTAGCAAATCCAGACAAATCAGAATCAGACCATGTATCTTCTTAAACCACAGTGGAATAAAACCAGAAATCATTTCCAAGTAGAACTCTAAAATCTACACAGACACATAGAAATTAAATAACCTGTTGCTGAACAAACCATGAGTCCATGACGAAATTAGTATTGACATCAAGGGAGTTTGAGAAAAGAATGAAAAATTTGACCCAAGCTTCCAAAAATCTATGGGCAGTAAGAAAAAGAGTCGTAAGGAGGGAGTTCATGGTCTTAACGCTCACATTAAAAAGACAGAAAGACCCCAAATTAACAATGTAACGTCACACCTCAAGGAACAGGAAACAAAGGACATGCCAAACCCAAATAGCAGCAGAAAAGAAATAACAAAGTCCAGAGCAGAGCTAAACGAAATGGAAACCAAGAAACAATATAAAGGGTCAAGGAAATAAAAAGTTACTTCTTTGAAAAGATAAAATCAATGGACTACCAGCTATGTTAATAAGAAAGAGAAGAGAAAGGACTCAAGCTCAATCAAATATGAGGCATTACAACTGATACCACAGAAATACAAACTAACAGGCATGGTTACTATGAAACTTACTACCCATAAAAGTTAGAAAATCTAGAGGAACTGGATAAATTTTTGGAAACACACAAACTCCCCAGCTTGAATTAGGACCAAGTAGAAATTATGAACAGACCAACATCCAGTAGTAAAATGGAAACAATAATTTAAAAATCTCACAAGCAAAAAAAAAAAAAAAAAAAACAAAAAAAAAAAAAAAAGCAAGGAAAAAAAACAATCACACCAGACATAAACCGGCAATAAACAAAAAAAAGAGCATAGGACAAGACAGATTCACAGCTGACTTCTACCTGACTTACACAGAAGAACTGGCACCCATTCTATTGAAACTGTTCTGTAACATCGAGAAGGAGGACCTTATCCCTCACTCATTCTATGAAGACGTTATCATCCTGGTAGGAAAGGACACAACCAATAATAAAAACTAAAAACCAATATTCCTCATGAACGTAGATGTAAAAATCCTCGACAAAATACTAGCAAACCATATCCAACGGCATTATCAAAAAGATAATTCACCATAATCAAATAGGTTTCTGGGGATGCAAAGATGGTTCAACATATGCAAATCAGTAAATGTGATCCACCACACGAACAGAATTAAAAACAAACAGCACATAATTCTCCCAATAAGTATAGAAAAAACATTCAGTAAAATCCAGAGTCTCTTCATGATAAAAATTCTTAACAAACTAGGCATAGTAGGAACATACTTCAGAATATATGACAAACCTACAGCCAACATCATACTCAATGGAAAAAATCAAAATCATTTCCCCTACGAACTGGGACAAGACAAGGAAGACCATTGTCACCACTTTGTTCATCATAGTACCAGAAATCCTAGTCAGAATCCTAGTCAGAGTAATAAGGGAAGAGAAAGAAATAAAAGGTACCCGAATTAGAAAAAAGGAGGTCAAACTATCCCTATGTGCTGATGATATGATCTTATTTCCAGAAAACCCTAAAAACTCCACCAAAAAAGTCTTAGCATTCATAAATTCAGTAAAGTCTCAGGTTACAAAATCAATGTACACAAATCAATAGCTTTCTACGTACTAATAACAGTCAAGCTGAAAATCAAAGGAAAAATACAAGGCCATTTACAATAGCTGCAAAGAAAATAAAATGCCTGGGAACATACTTACCCATGGAGGTGAAAGATCCCTGCATGGAGAATACCAAAAACACAGAAGAAAGAAACCACAGATGACACAGGTGGAGAAATTCCCCACGCTTAGGAATTGGAAGAGTCGGCATTGCTAAAACATTCATACTGCTCAAAGAGACTTGGACATTCAGTGCAATTCCCATCAAAATACCAACCTCAGGTTTTACAGATCCATTAAAAAGAATCTTAAGTGTCATATGGAACCAAAGAGCCCAAACAGTCAAAGCAATCCTAAGCAAAAGAAAATCTGAGGCATGGCATTACCCAACTTCAAATTCTATACAAGGCTGTAGTGATCATAACAGCAGAGTATAGCATAGAAGTAGATACAGAGACCGATGGAACAGAATAGAAAATCCAGAAATAAAACCTATGACCAACTGATTTTAAAAAAAGCAAAAAAAAAAAAAAATACTATTTATTCAGTAAATGGCACTGGGAAAACTGAATAGCTGCACACAGAAGGAGGTAACTAGATTTCTGTGTCTCACTAGATGCAGAAACTAACTGAAGATGCTTTAAAAACATAAATGGGGCTCAGCGCCTGTGGCTCAATCGGCTAAGGCGCCAGCCACGTACACCTAAGGTGGCGGGTTCGAATCCCCAGCCCGGGCCCGCCAAACAACAATGATGGCTGCAACCAAAAAATAGCCGGGTGTTGTGGTGGGCACCTGTGGTCCCAGCTACTTGGGAGGCGGAGGCAGGAGACTCGCCTGAGCCCAGGAGTTGGAGGTTGCTATGAGCTGTGATG